>PVIJ01000239.1:0-198695 GCA_004024925.1 Scalopus aquaticus | reverse complement strand
ATCCTCTCACCCCCCACACCTCTGGCCTACACCCCAGTTCTTCTATGCAAAAATAAGTAAATAAAATCTTTTTAAAAAATCATTTTTATTGACCCCCTAAGATCAGACAGGAAACACACCAAAAACATGAACTAAGTACACATGGAACTTAAGTGTTTATGAACTAGAATTTTAGTGGTCTCCATGAAATTTCATCTTTTCTAATTATCATTTTATATATTCAGAGAATTTTTTAATTGAGCTCATCTCTAATCTTCATCATCTTATGGCTGTTAGCAGGCAGAATGAGGGGCACCCCAGGACCCCCAAATCTGCACACTCTAAATAGGTTCTGCCATCCTCCACATAAAGACAAAATATACTCTTAGTGCATAAGACCTTCAATAGAAAAGGATTTTAATACAATTAATGTGCAAGAGAGAGAAGAGAAAGAATTTGGTTAAAATAGTTTCCAATGAAAGCCCCAAAGTTACCCATCCCCTCATGGGGAAAGGCCCAGCCCACAGGGCTGGCCCAAAGCCAGGCAGCTGAGGCACAGAAGTTTGCCATCGTCTAAGGCACCTCCTGGTGGGGACCGATAGGAAAGGGGCAGAAGAGGTCAGGCAAGTCTGGAAGGAAAGGAGCAAAATCAAAATATAAGCCAAGATAAAGGCTCCCATTGTCAGTTTCATCCTGGGTCTCTCACCCATGTCTCTTTCAAGCATCTCCTTCCATCTTCCCAAGTCCAAGGTCGAGAAGCAAGTGCTGCTTCTCCACATGTCTCTGTGCTCCATGTGTCTCCTCCAGGTTTTCTCTTTGTCTCCTTCTCCTAAGCCCAAGTCCTTCTCCCAGTCTTTTCTACTTCTCCTCCCTACCCATTTCCACCCTTTCTTGGGTGGGACAGGAAGCCTGGAATCTCCTCTTTCTGTGGCTCTCACACAGTTACATAACTTTCGCCAAAGGATCATACAGCAATTGATGAAATACAAAGAACAGGAAACCCAGTATCTCCCCATCTAGCGGATTCTGACTCTGACCATCTCTGGGAAATGTATGTGGGAGTTTAAAAACCAGTGATGGAAAGAATGTGCTTGTGTCTGAAATGTAGCTTATAAAGAAACTATTTATAATCCATATGGGTGGTGTATCTTAAGGTGAAGGGAAAACCATGTGTAGAGTGTGATAATGTAGAATCTTCAGAATTTTTTAATTCACTGGTTATTTTGTATTTCAGCATTTCCTTTCTTCCACTTGTTAGTCACATTTTAGAATTATTAATGAAATAACTAAAACAATTTTATACCACTTACCACTGGGGCAATAAAATCACCCATTTAAAAAATCACTGTAATAAGTTTCATTCTTTGGGGAAATTTATTGAATTGAAAACTGATCTAGATGAAGTGTGAAAATATTTTTATTACTTGAACATTTAGGATAGGATGGTATTCTATCAATTCAGAGTTGGTTCATTGAAGTGTCTATTAATGACACCACCATTTTTTCAATTATATCAGATTAAAATCTTAATCATGTACTGCAAACCAGCCAGGAGTCATATCCTGGGCTTACATTTCCAGTCATCCTACAGCATGTTTTTTTCTTTCATATCATCAGAGCCCTTGTCCAGAACACCACTGTGTTTCTAGGCTATTTTCTGGTGTTGGAGGCCAGTCCTTATCCCACTGTTCATTTTGTTCCCCACTGCCCCACCAGTCTTCTAAGCATTTTTCTCATTGGATAACTCCCATGCTTTCGTATAACTCTGTTCCTTGCATTGACTAAAATTCCCTGGCTGGCACTGAGAATCCTTTGTAATCTGTCATTACCCTACTCATCCAGGCATCTTGAGGTCCAGCTCCATAGCAGAGCAATACCCACAGGAAGCTTGTGAGATTCTGCTGAAACACCTTTCTCATGATCTTTTTTCCCCCACCATTGAAGTCTCATACACATTCTATCAATATGTTTGTCTATATGTTCTGGGTTATAATTATTTACGTTGAATGCTGAATACTATTCAACATTCAAAAAAGACAAACACATGCAATTCTCAGCAACATGGATAGATCTAGAAGGGATCATGATCAGTGAAATAAGCCAGAAAGAAAGAGAAAATTATTGAATGGTTTCACTCATAACAGGAATACAGGAGAGCCAAATAACAAAGAGACATTCAGCAGGGAAGGAGGGGAGGGGAAGGCTCAAGAGGGGGGAAGAGGGGAGCACGGGGGACTATGGTGATGGTTCCACGGGTGAACAGGTGGTAGGTAACTTATGGGGACCACACAATAATGTAAAAGATATGAATAACAAAAATAAATAAAATACTATTTAAAAAAATTATTATTATTATTTATGTACTTACTTTTTTCTTCTCCACGGTTTTTTTTTTTTTGACAGAGTAACTTTTTTTTTCTTTAATAAAATGAAAAGGAATCAGGCCCCTAGCAGGCCCCATAGTTTACCTTTCTTATGGAAGTCATGACTTCTGCCTTTTTATCACAGGAACGACTAGCACATATCCACCATAAAGTGGACACTTGGCAGCCTTTGCATGATGAGTGACTAAATTATTGAACTTAGCTGCTACTGTTCTTATTTTACAAGTGTTCCGAAAACAAAGAGGACATAATGGCGGGGGGGGGCGGTGATGGAGAATAGAAGTTTGAAATGAAGTGTGAAAGTCTTTGTATTCTCTTAAGAATTTAATTAACAGTGTAGTGATTAGAAGAAATGGATTAAGTATATACTTGTATCATAAGTGTATTATAAAAGAAGAAAATTCAGATTTTTTTGTTACCTTTCTAACAAGGAAGATGTGTGTAATTACACCAAACCTGTAAATAGGAGAACCCTAATGTAAATAGGTCGTGCTAACTTACAGATGTAAAGGGTAGTTGGGCTTCAGTTAGTCTAAGGCAATTAAACCTCCTGGTTTGTCCTAACCTGTCTCCATGTGTGGCTAATGTTCTAATTAAATTGTGAAAAGCAACCTCTTTCACTTAAAAAATGTCCTAACTCACCAGTACATTATATGATTGGCCTAGTTTTTATATTTGTCAGCCTTAATCAAGACTAAGACTTTATAATTACCGTTTATATAATCTGAATATTCCAAGCAACTACAGTTCAACATTTCTTAATTTGAATACCCATGTTCATTATAATGAATGCTTTTCCTAAGCTATGAGTTTCTATCACACACAAAAAAAAATCCTCCTTAAAGAGAGACTAGAAAAGAAAAAGTCATAAAGTTGGAAATAGTCATCAAAGTTATTGTGATTTGGATTTCTTTCTTATAGAAAGAAAATAGTGTTGCTGTTAATTTGTTCACATGATTTCATAAAACAAATATGAGGTATCTAGCTTTTGCCTCACTCATTATAACAACACTAAATCTTATTTCCTAAGAAAACAGTGACAAGCAAATTTAACTTTCCAACTTAGTTATTAAACAATGTAACCATGGGTACATTTATTTAACTAAGAATCTAGATATAAATGGAAGATTTCTTACACTACATGTGTGAATTTCATCAAAATGCTGACATTCAATTTTTGTTTAAAGATATTCCTGATACACATTCAGATGATATTTTTGCTTTACTGAAAGGTGTTCATGAAAGGTTGTGTTTAAGGTGAATATTTGCATATCAAATCATGACTTCTATTCTGCTTTCAAAGAACTTTTTCATTGGGACAACCGAAAAGAGAGCTCTTGTTTCCTGTATAAAGCAAATTACACTAGTGTTTTCCTGCATTCCTTTCAGAGGAAGTATAATTGAGTGGAAGGAGTCCAAATACAGGACTCTGGTCTCATTTCTAGCTCTGCCTCTTGAAAGAGCCACTTTCTTCTGAATTGTAGAATCTTCATATGTGAGCACCAGGGGGATTCCAGTGTTGATTATGGAAAGATTTATCATCATCTAGTTCTTCCATGTAACACCCTTAAGCAAAGTAAGACAAAGGCATAGTCAAATCCTAAAATATTTTATTTTTACATTTATATTCTAACATTTCAGACAGATCAATACATATCTTACAGATTTTTGTAAACAGAGCTTACACATTCATAAACCACGCTCTGGATTGTGCCTAATATTATACCAAGCTCAGGTAAGACTGATGTCATTTTTTCTTTATGTTTTCTTCTAGAATTTCTACAGTACTACAGTTTAGGTGTTACATTTAATCTTAACTCATTTCTAGCTAAATTTTGTAAATTGTGTAAGATAAGGGTCCAATTACATTCACCTGCATGTGTTAACCAGTTCTTCTATCATCACTATGGAAGAGATTATCCTTTCCCATTTGAGTACTCGTAGGTCCTTTGCCAAATAATAATTGACCTTTTATGCATGGTTTTATTTCTGTTCTCTCAATTTTGTTTTGTTGAGCTATGTGTTTGTATGCAAGTGCCATACTATTTTGATTATTAAGACTTTGTAGTATAGTTTGAAATCAGGAAGTGTAATACCTACAACTATGTTCTTTATTCTCAAGATGCTTTGGTTATTTGGGATCTTCTGTGCTTTCATGCTAATTTTCGGACTTCTTTTTTTCTATTTTGTGAAAACTACATTAGGAATTTTGATAGGAAGGCTATAAAGGCTTTGGGTAATATGAACATTTTTCTAATATAACATCTCTGATCCATGAATATGCATACCTTTGTATCTATTTGTGTATTTTTCCATGTACTTCATCAATGTGAAGATTTTAGATTATCCACCTCCTTGGCAAAATTTATTCCAAAGTATTTTATTCATTTTGATGCTGTTTTATATGGGATTATATTCTTTATTTTTTTCAGATACATTGTTGTTAGTGTATAGAAACACAGATTTCTGTATGCTGATTTTGTATCCTACAATTTTACTGAATTTATTAGTGCTAACAATTTTTTGGTGGAGTCTTTAGGATTTTCTGTATATAAGATCATGTCCTTTGCAGACAGAGATAAATTTACAATTGTATTCCCTTCCAATTTGAGTGTATTTATTTTTTCATTTTTTGCCTAATTGCTCCAGGAATGACTCTGATACTATCTTAAATATAAATGGTGAGAGTGGGTACTTTTCATTGTCCCCAGTGTTAGAGGAAAAGCTTTCAACCTTTCACCATTGAATATGCTAGCTGAAGGCTTGTCCTTTATGTTGGATGTGTTTTATTATGTTGAGATATGTTCTTGTTATATTTCATTTATTGGGAGTTTTATGATATCAGGATGTTGAATTTTGTCAAATGCTTTTTTGCATCTATTGATATAATCATACAATTTATATATTTAATTCTATTAAGGCGGGGTATCCTCTATTGGTTTACATATGTTGAACTATGCATGCATTTTAGCTATAGATCTTACTTGATCATCGCATATAGTCTTTCTAATTTGCCAGTGAATTCAGTTCGCTTGCATTTTATTAAGAATTTTTGTATCTTTCTTTATCAGGGGTTTTAGTCTGTAGTTTCCTTTTCTACTTGTGTCCTTATCTGACTTTGGAGTCAGGGTACTGCCAAACTAACACAATGACTTTGGGAGAGTTCTCTTCTTCGCAATTTTTTTGGATGAATTTGAGAAAGACTGGTATTAATTCTTCAATGTTTGATCAAATTCACCAGTGAAGTTATATGGGCCTGGACTTTTTTTGATGAGGGAGTATTTGATTGCTGATTCAACCTCCTTACTAGTAATCAGCCTGTTTCTATCTTCTCTTTCTTTATGATTCATTCTTGGTAGATTTTCTAAGAATGTATTTCCTCCAGGTTATTCAGTTTGTTGGCATATAATTGTTCGAGTGTTCTCTTAGGATCTGTTGTAATTCTCTGGTCTCAGTTGTAATGTGTCCTTTGTCTCTTCTGACTTTGAGTCTTTTTCAGTACTTTTAGTTTTATCTTTTTTAGTTAGTCTAGGTAAAGGCTTGCTAATTTTATCTTTTCAAAAGCTCAGATGTTAGTTTTTAATCTTTTCTATAGTCTTTCTGGTCTCTATTTCTGCTCTATTTCCTTCTCTATTTATTTCTGCTCTGATCTTTGTTATTTCCTTCCTTCTGCTCTCTCTGAGTTAGGATGTTCTACTTTTTGTGGTTTCTCCAAGACCAGCAGTGTTTGTCCAGCTTTCTGTGTGTTCTCACTAGCCGTCTTTAAAAGCTTGCTTTTGTCATCAGGAGCATGCACAGAGAACTGGACACAGTGTTGGTAAGGAGCATGGTAAGGCACAGGGAACACTGGGGGCCCAGTGGTCCAGCTGGCAGCTACAGTGAGGGATACCCTATCAAGCAGACTTTCTGATAGATTGGCAAGCTCCATCATCCCCTTGCTGACCTTTGGAGCTTTGCTCCTGCTCTCATAGCCACAGCCCTCCCCTAGTCATGCAGTATGCTTCAGGATTCTGGAAGGGCTAGAAAGAAGTGGGTCTCTTTGGCAGTGTCCCATACAGCTGGGAATGACAGGTGCTCACTCACATACTCTCACTTTACACCATGCAAAAAATCATGCTCAAAAAGTCCTTTCTTGGCACGGAGTTGAGCTGCTCTAAGAGAGGGGTGACATAAGGGATGTGAAATTGTTCCTCTTACCCTGTCAATGTTTCTGATTTTGGATTATTTCATTTTCCAACAGTCTACTGCAATGTCTCTGCTGGATTCCTGGATTTCCACGTAGACTCTCTTGTCAATGAATGATTGCCTAAATTGGTAGTTGTAGGGGGAAAAGACAGAAGAAAATTCTAATTCTTCTATGATGATGTCACTGCTTTGTCTACATTTTAGAATTATCTCCATAAAAAAGATTTTCCAGAAACAAAATTTTTGTATTATTTTATCAATGCATATGAATAATTTTCAACACTTCAGATAAACTTGTAGACAATTTGCTTTCCAAACAGTTTTATCAATTTATATTCTCATAAGCAATGTTATGAGAGTAATCTCAGTAGCTAAATGGTCTTATTTCCTCTATGATCATGTAATTTTTATTTCATGTAAATTCTTAAAGTACTTAAAATAAATACCCAGTTTATGGAAATAATGTGGAACCATCAACTTAGACAATTTATATTGTAATTAGTATTTAATATGTACTTTCTTCGATGTCAATTGTTTATTCAACTAGATTTGTAAGCACAGAGCTGGAAAAATTGAGGTAAATTTTAAGAAACTTTAATTTTCAGTGGATGGTCATTTTAAATGAGATCAGGAATTACCTCCTAAATTAAAATACTCTTCTTCCCCAAAGCTGCTCTCCTCTCTCAGAGAAGATGGAGGTCCTGTTTAAAGGTCCTACTATCCACACAATTTTAAGTTACTCTGTCTTGAGCATTCACTGTGTTATCAGCCTTTTAAGTCTGTGCTTTTGATATTACCTCTAACCTTTAAAACCAAGTTTCTAGGATAAGTGGCACAGACCAGAAAACTGAGAGCAGTCGAATTCCTTCCTGCCTCTCATCTCCAAAACGCACTAAACCATTTCTGCATAACCTGATGCATAACTTACAGGCAGCCCCCTCCCCTGACGCTTCATAAGCTGGAGCCTCCTCCCTAGTCTCCCTGCCCCTATTCCCCACTGCCATCTTCTTTCTTTCTTAGAATGAGTAGAGAAATCTTTCTAAAACCCAAAAGTGCCATATTACGCATCTGCTGAAAACTTTTCAAGGATTCTCCATTGCTTCTAAGTAGCAGAACTCCCCAAGCATTTTCATAAAGGAATGATAAGGAACGTGAGGTTGGATCCACAGAGCCTGGTGTAGAGCCTAAAGCACAATTTTACGTGGAGCTTGCATATTTTTAATGATGTGAAATTTGCATTTTACCCCTTAGTAGATGTACTATGGTTTAATATAAAAGTAAATTTGAAATATTTCAACAATAACTCAATTTTATCTGCCATTAACACTTCAACTCCACAAATTGGTACTCCAGGAAGGTGTATTATGGTTAAACTTTGGTTTTGTGGGTCCCCTGATATTCTGCTGAATATTTCAATTTGAGAAACTCAGGTCTGTACAATGAAATGCAAACTCCCCAACGTGAGAAGCTCTTCCATCGCTTGTTCTACGGCACCTCCCATTAAGCCAGGGCGTTCATAATGCTTTGCTTCTACCACACAAACTTTACAATTGTCTAAGCAAATCTTTGTGTCTTCTTTTCTGTTTGGTTTTGGCCTTTCGCATCCTGGAATGTGCCTCCTTCTTCTCCTCTGCCCTATTCCCACCTCCATCTCTATATTGCACCTCCCATCCTGTTGACTTGGTAATAGTTATAAAGGAACAAAGATGTTTCTTTGTTAAGTATTCTGTTAAATACTTAACAAGTATGGATGCTATTACAGTCATTCATTTAAATAAGCACTGCATCTTAGTTTCTGCCCTGCACAAACTTCTCAACTTGCCTTATTGTTTGCTTTTTATTTGTTCTTATTTGGGGTTCCCGCATAAGTCTCTGGCTTCTTCATTGTGGAGGACCTTGTTTTATGTCTTTATCTTCCAAGTTCCAAACACAGGAGGGAAACAATGACTGAATCTTAAATGTACATACAGTCAAGGAAATCTAAGATTTGTGGTTTTAAGGAGACTTAGAGCTATAGCATTTTAGAGACACTGCTCATTTTTCATACAGTTGCTTAAATTAAATATTAGGGAAAATAATCATATTTTCAGTTGAAATTGAAAGTTATTATTTGCTATTCTAGTAAACATACCTGAAAATGTAACACACACACTCACAAAGTCTTTGACCCTACCTCTTTATTGATTAATAGGGAGTTTAGAAGGTTTCAGCTCATTTTAAGCAAAGATAAATATGTCAACAGTAATAATGATGTTTACAGATGAAGCACTGGACAGATTTTTTGAAGTTCAACAAAATAATCTATAACTGTAATCACCATGAATGGGATGCATAAAGTATAAAGACAAAAGTCACACACAAAGTTAGCAATCACTTTGAATTGAGAGATAACACATACCTACATGATTGGATAGCAAATGACCTGATTTAATCTCTTAGAACAGGACATTTAAGACCATGTATGTTTGTATTTGATGTTGATGCAAGTTATCATAAAAGCCACATTCTGTAACCCAAATGTCATTGTGAGTTGGAGTTCTACAGCAGAATACTCACCAGCAAAAGCTAAAATTTCACAAGTCTCACAAATGCTCCTTTGTGCTTTCATTTCATTGTTCTTATCCTTTTTGGAATTATTCCTTTTTCATATTTCTATTTGTTTTTCAATAACAAAATGTTGAAAGTTAAATCTGAAACTTTTTTCTTTGTTCTGTAAAACACATTAAAACCTTTTGCTATTTCACACCCGTGAGAAGATCAGGTTTTTAAATCACAGAATCTGCCCTGTAGGAAGTGAAGGATTCTATAGGAAGCAGTAACAAAAGGTGGATTTGCTATATAAAGCTTGTGTTTAAAAAAAAGAGGGGTATGTACTTTATAAAAGGACAACTATAAGAGCTCTCCTTTCAAATATAAAAGGATTATTTATAATCAAGGCATTATACAGGATATTAGAGGCAGAACTTTAAACTGAAAATAGATAAAACACATTTGGATAAAGAATAATTAAATGGCATTTGGACAGAAGAGAATTAATGCTAAGAGGACTTTGACATAGCAGAATTTGAGCTATAAGCACATCTGATTTACTTGACAGAGGAAACTGAAACCCATGAAGGTGACAGATGCATTTAACATAGCTAGTAAATACCAGGTGCTGGATGAGAACTGCTTCTTTCTCTTAAAATGTTGTGTGATTATAAAAATAATAGGTGTTCATTATTGGTATTTTGTCATTCAGATTTCCTCTTAGTCATCTAATTGGTATATGTGATCTTCTCTAGAGTTATTGTCAAGAGTATATAATATTTCACTCTCCTTTAATAAACAAAGCAAAACCAAAACACCCCGCAAAGTGTGATTACTTGTGATTTATGAGAGAGATCTAACACTCCTAAATAACAAGTGGGAGGATAGTGCACTTCCAAGGGGATGTTTATGAGTATCTAGAGGATTCTCAGACAGCTGTGGAGCCTTTCTGCAGCCAGGAAGTTTGTAATCCTTAAAGAATTTTCCTTCCGTTGACTTAGATGCAGAAACCTGCCAAATCAATTTGCAAATCCTTTTAAACAAAAGTTTTAAATTCACTCTAAGAACATGAGGGTAAATTAATTGGGAAATTCAAAAGAAAACTGATCCCCTGAGTGAAGACACCACCAAGTGTTTCTCTTCCTGTCTGACTTGCATAAAAATTAATGAAATCCTTGTCCAGGATGAAAGTGAAGTGACACCAGACTTTTGTTTCTCTCCTTCAGATAACCCAGATCACCATCAGAGTTCACACTTCTTATTTTGCTCTCCATTAACGTGAAGGTCTAAATTTTTCAAATGATCTATTTTGAGATTTATGCACCTTAAATATTTTTAGTAATGCAATCTCATGAAATAAAACTTAATGTAGGATGGGTAACAAGTTCAGGGACCTATAGTAATTCATATAGATGGCAGCACATGAATATTCAATTAGTTTTACTATCTGACTCTCAGAGGAAGAAATGCATTAACATTATCCCCATTTCAATTCCAGACTGGCCATACGATATACAGGTTCTATTCTTTATGTGTGTCAGAAGCAGAGTAAGCCATATTTTCTTTCACAGACTTCCCTCAGGTGTAGAGTAATTATTTTTAGGATCCTGTCGTTTTCCTTAATGGTCTTGAACATGCCCGTGGCTGTAAAGTAACCAAATAACAAATGACGAGGACTTGCATAACATAACAATGCAAGGTGATCCATATCTTATTGGTATCAGATCGGTCAACTAAAATTGATTCTAGAAGATTTTCTGACACTCAAATTATTTTACTTTACAAATATATAAAATAATCTTCACTAAATCCTAATTTATTGTGCATGATAATAACAATGCAATGATTTACAAGAAAATTCCTGAAATTATTTATCCCAGCAATTAAAAAGTCATTACAGCATCCTGAGCGGAGAAATAATTCTGTTTAGGTATATTTGGAATCAGCTTGAAGTGGATGAAGTCAAACTCCACTGCTTAGGACCTGAATGCCCCCTCTGAACCTTGGGTTCCTCATCTAGAGACAGAAGATTAAAACAGTAAAAAAACATTTCTTAGCATTGAATGAGATAATATACTGGGTTGTCAGAAAAGTCACGATGCATTTTTTGCATGAAAAACATAGAAAAAAATGTGTCATGACTTTTTGACAACCCAATATAAGAACATGTATTATTATGACTAGGAGTCCATTATAGTCTCCATTTCTTCACCTTGAGTGAAGAATTTTTCAGGAGAAAGGGGAAAAAAAAGAATGATCAGAAAAAAGTGTCATGTCTGGTAGGTGATGGGGTGTAAATACAATTAATTAAAAAATGAATCAAGAGATGCCCACAGGATACCCTGAGAGTGCAGCAGCCCAAACATATACTTGTATCCCCTACTTAAAAGCAATCCTCAGGTGAAGATGCTTGTGCCTCTGTTTTCCATCTTCTCTGATCTTCCTTTTCTTGAACATCTTAAAAGAATAATTTGCTTCTCTGACATTTTTCCAAAACTTATTCATTTCTCAAGCCATTGACATGTGATTTGAGGAAGACAAATAACATCTGAGTGACCAACGCCAGTTCTCCAATCTTATTTCCTTGTCCTTTCGGCAGCATTTTGTGCTGTTGACCTCTCTGCAGCCTCTTGAAATACTCTTCTTCCTTTTCCTCCATAATAAATATAAGGAAAATGAGTAAATCAGGCTATTTTTCGCCTTCCACACAACAGACAGCCCATACCTTGAAATGCTGTTTTCCACCATTCGGACCTCCAGTAAGCAACAGATGGGACTTGTGTCTGTGACACTGTATCAGTTGTGCGGCTCTGGGCACTTAACAGAGTAAAGGGGGCTGGGCAGGGGCATTGCTTTTCTGCCCATCTCAGTGTTGGAGTCTCTCCTGCTCTGTCTGCCTGCCTGTGGATATGGCCCCCTGTCTCAGCATTAAACAACTGCAAAATCCACCAAAGACTCCAAATTCTCTTTTCATCTGCAAGAACTGACAATAAATCCACTCAGCCTGGGATGGATACAGGACATAACATTCTACCTTGTCTTCTAATCTGATGACCACTCCAGGTGGACCTAACTCAGTTTTCTGTGACTTAATTTGGGATTGCTATGACCTTATCTTTTGGGACTATCGGGAAATTTAAGCAAAGTGACCTGTGTGTCTTGGTATTTGAGTGGGTGGGGAGAGCTGGGTTGAGGAATCCCGAGTGTGCCAGGTTCCTTAGCTTCCTGTGAATCTGGAAGCTCCTACATCAGAGTCTCTCTGGTTCAGTGTTGCTTTAGGATCATCTTGGGGTTTCGCTTTCTCTTCAGCTTCAGGCTTTAATGTTATCCCTTCTGCTTTTCATCTTCCATAGGTTTCTCTTTTCAAGCTACTGGGGGTTTCATTTCTTATTTTAAAGTATGATTATAGGGCCTCCCTCGTAGCTCAGGGGTTAAGTCTCAGTGCTGTCACCTCTAAGGCCTGAGTTCGTTCCCTGACCAGGGAGCTGACCCACATGGCGCAGCAGAGCTCTCCTGCCTCGCCCACTGCTCCCCTAAGCAGTGGGTTTCAGTCCTCCTGTTCTGCTCCTCCTCTGTCTCTGGTGAGTCATCTCACCACCCAAGTTCTACACAAAAATAATTTTTAAAAGTATGACTTTAATTTTTACAATTATATACTCTTCTTATATAACCTGAGTTTGGGAACAGGAGGGGAGATAATGGCCTGTGCTAGCACTGGTGTATGTTAGTTTCTCCCATTTGGGTTTTGGTTTCTTTCTTTCATCTTTGTAAGTCTCCAATAATATGTATATATTTTTTTATTGAGGTAATATTGGTTTACAATATTGTTTTTATTTTGAGGTATAACCTCTCCCCCTCAGGTGTTGTTACCACCCCATATCCAACACCAAAACACCCACAGTCCACTGCGCTCCCTCCTCACTTTGATCTCTTCCCTTCTTCCCCCACCCTCTTGCCTCAGTCTCTGTCAGATTTCTGGGGTTTGTTATTGATACATGTCTCTTATATTAGTTTTTTATTAAATGTGCCTATTGCATAATTTTTTGTACTTTAAATGTAAGATGAAATATTGTCTTTTTTTTTTTTAATGTTTAAAGCACATGTGTTTTGACCCAATCATTATACTTTTTTGCATAAACGAACTGGGGTCTAGGGCAGAGGTGTGGGGGGTGAGAGGATTCCCCAGAGACAGAGTGGGGAGCGGAACAGGAGGACTGACTGAAATCCACTGCTGAGGGGAACAGCGGACAAGACAGGAGAGGTCTGCTGCACCATGTGGCTCAGCTCCCTGGCCGGGGATCAAACTCAGGCCTTAGAGGTAACAGTGCTGAGACTTAACCCCTAGGCCACCAGGGAGGCCCAGGAATATTGTCTGTTTAGACTAGAGTAAGGACTAGAAGCAATAGAAAAAGACAGGAGTGTGTGTGAGGCATATATTTCAGGGCCAAATGGAATACTGAAAATAGTTGGAGTGTGGAGGATTAGAAAAGCCTGGTATGATACTAGATGGTCTTGTTAAACATAAATTTATTGAAATTAAATGAATTTGCCAATATTTACTAAAACAGTTTACTATTTCATTACTTTTTAAGTTTCATATACATACATCAGAAATTTGTCTCAGTCTTTAGTTTTACAACTTTATGCATATTCTACTTAATGATTTTAAAATTGCATCCTAATAACTGTTAGTGGGAATATAAACTGGTGCAGTTACTGTGAAGCACAATATAGAGTTCCTCAAAAAATTAAAAATAGGACCACCAAATATACTAGTAATCCCACTTCTGGGTATAAATGCAAAGGAAATGAAATCACTATCACCCTATCAAAGAGATATCTGCTCATTGCAGCATTGTTAGCAACAGCCAAGCTATGGAAACAACCCACATGTCTATCGAAAGACAGTGGAATATTGTTCAACCATAAAAAAGGGGAATCCCGACATTTACAACAACGTGGATCACCTGGAGGGCATTGTGCTAAGTGAAGTGAGAGAGAAAGAGATACACTGAATGGGCTTCATTATAGATGTAAATACCTTATATGTAAAATCAAAAATGTCAGTAGAATGATGGTGTCATGGGCTGAGGTTGGGGAGATGCTGGTTAAAGGGTGGAAACTCTCAGCCATGATGAAGTTCTGGGGCTCTAATGGTGACTGTATTTAACAGTACTATCATATATGCTTGAATTTTTTTAAGAGAATATATCTTAAATATCCTCACCACACACCAAAAAAAGATAATTATATAAGGATAGAAAGTGTTAACTAATCATTTATATACATATGTCAAGTCATCACACTGTCCACCTTAAACTTCATATATTATATGCCAATAATATCTCAATAAAGTGGAAAAAAAGAAAAAAACAAAGAAAATCCTACTCTAATACCTCAATCCTTTTGCACACAAACACAAATTATGGTATTTCCATAGTATGTGATTAAACAAGCAGGTTTTTTTTTATTTCATTTTTTCATCTTTATTAAATTTTGCTTTTAGACCCAAAGATTTTGAAATGATTTCCACGGCTAATGTGACATGAAAATGTTTCCTTTCAGTGATAATCCTCATGACTCAGTTAAGTTCAGAAATAAATACTTTTGAGTAATATGATATTTCAGATTCTATGCTCAGCTAAATAAAGAAGACACTGTCTTCCGCTAAGGAACTCACAGTCTACATGCGGAAACAGGAAGGCATATATAAATTACAGCTCTGCAAGACACGCACAAAAATAAATATAGAAATGGCACAGAGCAGAGAAGCCAATGACTAACTCTTTGGGGGAATGGTCAGAGAGCTGGCTGCTGAGAATTTTGGACAAGCAGACTCTTAAGGCAAGAGTAAGTGTGAGACTGTGAAGACATTGGCAATTACAGCAAGTTCAAGAAACTGCAAAAAGTTCAGTCTAACCAGACAGTAAGTTGCGAGACAAAATGACTGCGGTTGAGGCTGAACAAGAATGCAGGGATGCACGGGCCAGAAAAGGAAACATCTTTTATTATTATTATTATTATTATTATTATTATTATTATTATTATTATTATTATTATTACTACTACTACTACTACTACTACTACTACTACTACTACTACTATTACTATTATTATTTTACATAGAAAAACTGGAATGTAGGCCAGAGGTGCAGGGGGTGAGAGAATTCACCAGAGACAGAGTGGGGAGCAGGACAGATTGACTGAAATCCACTGCTGAGGGGAGCAGCGGGTGAGACAGGAGAGGTCTGCTGCGCCATGTGGGTCAGCTCCCTAACTGGGGATCAAACTCAGGCCTTAGAGGTAACAGCGCTGAGACGTAACCCCTAGGCCACCCGGGAGGCCCACGGAAGCATCTTTTATATCACAATGAGGAATCCAAACTTTGTTCGACAGGTAGCGGAAGGCAGCTCCACGTGGGATGAGGTATCCTGCAGCCACCCTGGATTCCAGATAGACCCATTTGCATGAGCAAGTAAAGGACACATTTGGAGGAACAAAACCCAAAAAAGAGAGACAAATTAGGAACTAATTTTTAGAGTCTGGATGTGACATGAAAAGGACTTGAGCTAAGATGGTAGGAAGGGTGTAGACGCAAATAAATAGCTTTTTTTTAATAAGCAAAAATTATTTAGATAGATTGTTAGCTCCCCCCACAAGATAAGTGGTTATCAGCCCAATTCTTTTTATAGTCAGTGGATCACCAAAGTCAGTTTGGCAAACTTGACATTCATCACCATTTGAGCTTTTTGATAAATGTTCCAGGGAGTCAAGACAGTCACCTATCAAAATTCATAAGTGAGGGAACAGTGGGGAGTGTAGCTCTATTTTTAGGGTCCTGCGGCCCACTCTTGCAGCCTAGTTAACTCTAGGCTCATTCTGTCTCGCTCTGAGACTTTTTTATTTCCACCCAAATAGCCTTAAAACACATTGAGGCCATGCCTACCTGTGTGAGATAGTCCTTCTAGAGTATTCTGCAGTGTAGCAGGAGGATAAAGAGGCTACTTTCATTAGGCTGTTTTCACAACTGAAGAGTTTCAATAGCTTTAAAAGGGAAAGCATGAACTTGGCCAATTTGCTATAGACGTTTAACAAAATAGGTAGTAAATTCTGTGAAAAAGAAAAACCCAAGGGATTACTGTGAAGCACACTCCTAAAATCCTAAAATGCTCATTAGCTCATGCATGGAAGGTATCAGAGAAATAGGAGCCATTTTTTTTAATAAAAGGACTTAGTTCGGAACAATGGAGAGGCTGGTGTTTTTAAATGAAATACACAAGAAGCCACTTAAACTTCACCTTCTGCTTTTGTACAGGACAGAAAGTCTCAGAGGACCACACCAGAACTCATGAGAGGCACACAGAGCACTACTTTACAATCAACTTTTTATTTCTTTTCTCTTTACAAATGAGATCGTGTGCAGCTCCGCACGTGAGCCCATTGCTTGCAATCTAGGAACAAAAGAAGTGAAGTCTAAATAAAGCATAGCAGGACTTCGGTCCACACATGGTGTGGTCATTACTCAACCTTCCATTCACAATAGAAACACAAAAAAATGCTTTAAGTGAACCTTTTCTTTAAATGAGATGCCTGCAACATTTAGGAAAACCCTTATTATGGCTGCTTCTCATTGCCAGGACATTATGCTTCATTTCATTTACTCATGAAACCATATTTTTGAAGGTTAAACTGATTTTTCCCTAGAAAGCAAATAATAATTCTTTGAAACTATGATTCCTTTGAGTACAGCATCCAGCAATGAATTGTAGGATTTTCTTTTTCACATAGATTTCAGCCATCGTTATTACCCTGCCACTAACCTAAGGTGTTCTGCCCTCCTTGCTGCAAGGGTTTGCCCAATAGACCGTTGAAATCAAATTCTTCATTGAGGTATATTTTAAGTCTTTCCTATGATACATTGAAGTCTTTCCTATTTTACATTCTCCTGCTGAGATTATTCCAAGACCTAATAGACTCTATCATTAGAAAACATTTTACAGTTCTCAAATTGGCTTTTCTTATGTTAAATTTCTCCAGTTTTTCCTCTCCATTGCTTTCCATAGAAATAATCTGCACGATTTCTGCATTTTAGCTAGGAGCATGCAAAGGGAATGACTTCCCTAAATGCCAGATACCAGGGCACTGCCAAACTGGAAGGAACACAGCCTTTTAAAGCTGGTGTGTATTCAAGAGGAGGGGTGTGAGTGAGGCATATGGTGTGTGTGTATTTCTGGACTTTCGTGTATATCACCATATTACCATTTTGATATGTTATGCATATTTCTTGTCTCTTTTATAATAAAAGCTCATGGAAACGTATGTTCGCATACATCCTTTCCAACACACACATTCTTGTCCTAGATTAGCTACTGAGTTACATTTGGATACACCTAATATACTAATCATACTAGATGGATAGAAGAGCATGACTTAAATTTTTAAGAAATAGCCACTCCTTTTCAGTGGCTGCACCAATTTACATTCCCAACAATGAGTTCCCATTTCTCCACATCCATGCCAACAGTTGTTTCTTGTCTTTTTGATAACAGCCATTATAACTGATGGGATGTGATAATTGTTGTGTTTTTGATTTGCTACTCCACTCCTGGGTATCTATCTGAAGACAGTGAAAATGCTAAATCAAGGAGATATAGGCAAACCTCTGTACCCAGCTACAGAGGAGTAGACAAACAAGATATGGTGAATACATACCAAAAAATACTACTGGGCTAAAAAATAAGAAAAAGATAAAACCTTGTCATTTTCAACAACATGGATAAAACCAGAGGGGATTATGCCAAGTTAAATAAACCAGAAGGAGAAGGACAAATACAAGATGATTTCATTCAGAGGTGGAATATAACGAAATGAAACAAAGCAACAGACAAACCCTAGAAATCTGACTATAGAGTTGAGACTACAGATGGGGAGAGTGGGGAGTGGGGGGCCAAGTGGGGAGAGGACGCAGTAGAAAATTGACAGGGTTATCAGTGCCTCGATTCATTCATATGGGTATGAACCTATACCCATAAATCATATACAGTGTGATAAGCCAATGCTTCCGCAATACAAAATAGTACAATTTAAAAAATGATATTCCTAGTATCTAGCATCAGACACACTTAAAAGTTGTTTATAGGAATTTTGAGTTGTATTTTTACATTCAGTCATGAAATACTCTTTTACATCTTGCAAAGTAATTTTAGGAATAAAAAAGGTACAGTTCTGCCTTCAGTAAATTAGTATCTATTATTCATGTTAAGCACACAAAGAGCAGTCACCCATTTTCCGTGCAAAATGCTCTGTTTAGATAAAGCACAGATTTTGAATCTCTATATGAATTTTGGAAGAATTTAACTCTTATGCTATTGATTCTGCCAATTCATGAACATGAGCTTTCCTTTTTCTAGGTCTCCAAAGTCTCTCAATAGACTCGTAATTTTCTCTGTAAGGTGCTTCTACATCTTCTTACCTTTATTCCTAAGTACTGTATATATTTTTCTGCAATATTACACAGATAACAGAATGAATTTGAATCCCAACCCTTCCATTTTCCAATTGTGTTACACTTAACCTCTCTGTAGCTCAGTTTTCTCATCATTAAAATGAGGATATTTATGTACCAAATCTTCAGAATAGTCATAAGGATTAAATCTGTCCTCAAGTGTTTAAAACACTGACTGGCACAAATTTAATATAATGTGATTGCTATTATTATGCTAAAGGAAACTTTCATAAAAGGTTCATTCATGCTTGAAAATTATATGTATCATATATATTCTGCATTATTAGGGATACTATCTGTAGCTATACATTATATCAAAATTATTAATCATATTGTGCAAATTTATGTGCAAATTTCCTATGTCGTTATATTCTGATTTCTCTTTCGAAATCATTGTAGTGATATATTTGTCAAAATCTGCATTCGAGCCCAGATGGTTATTTCTTCTTAGTCAATTTAACTTTTCTTTAAAAACATTATGCAGTGACCCTCTTGATTTCTTGTGATGCTCTTTGTACTACAATATATTTTACATAATAATAAGCTACCTCAGCTGCTCTTTGAATTTCATAGCATATCTTTTGCCAATTTTATACTTGCATACAACCGTATCATTGTGTTTTGTATGTGTTTATTATTTCTTCTTATAATTTCTTGTTACAAGTGTTTCTTGCACACATTTGTTAAAGCTGGATTGTTTGCACCAGATATGGTGGGTTTTCCCATTCCCATTTGATCATTTTTATCTTTTAACTATATTATTTGCTCAGTTTATACTTATTATAATTATTTATCAATTAGGACTTAATGCCATCAATATACAGCACTTAACTTGTTTTCTCTTTTGATTATTTTTCCCTTCTATCTTAGCTTCACATTAATTGAACATCTACTTTTCTCATTCCATTTTTTTTCATCTACTGGATTAGGAGCAATGTGTACAATTTCTATTCTTTTAGCTTAGAAATCTTATCAATTTTTATTATTAAATAACATCTTTACCCTGCTTCTGAACAGGAATACCGGGACTCTAGACCTTACCCACTTCCCCCTATCTTATGTGTTACCTTTGTAAACATTTTAATTCTTCTGACCTTATTCTAACTCTATAAGCCATCATCCACTGTATGCGTTGTTATATACAACTCATATTTGTTTAGATTTCCTTTGCTCTTCATTCTTTTGTGCAACTCAGACCTACCATGAGAGTTTACCTTCTGAATTTTAAGTGCACCTTTTGTGAGTCTCCCTTAGTGATAATCTGCCTTTGACAAAATATTCTGGCTTTTGTCTGAAAGTGCTTTTATTTTACTCTTGCTCTAAAAAGATTTTCCTTAGGTACTAATTCTGGGTCAGCAGATGTCTCATTTCGGTGCAGTAAAGGAACCATTCCACTATATCTTCCTTGATACACCTTGTAGCTATTATACACTATGATGCAAATAGTGATTCCTATGGTGGAATATTTCACTTCCTTCGTGGTGGGTGTGGTTTGGCAACATATACGGTAACATACACTGTTATATCATACACAGTGTTGTAAACCAATATTCCCTCAATAGTAATATAATAAAAAAAATAATGATTCCTGAACCAATGAATTAGTGGTTTCCTTCATTTCATTATTGGTTCTGGAATAGCTTCAGCCTTTAGCTCCATGTTTCTTACTTTCTATTTCCTATTTTTCATTTCTTTGCTTCTTTATGTGCATTCTAGATAATTTGTCAAATCTATCTCCACATTCTGTACTTTCTAGATGAATATTTCCCTTCATAAGTGTATGTAATGGCTGCTAAACACATCCATCAAGTTTGAATTTGAATCTCAATTATTATAATTTTTAATTCTATAAATTTTTTTCATATTGATTACTTTTTACTCACATTATACTCATATTTGCAATACTTACTCCTCTTTATTTCATTATGACAAATGTCACTACACATTTGCAGTGTCTTCACAATTCTGATGCCTATTTAATTTTAAAAATTTCCCCCTGCATCTCACTCACAGTACATTGTTTCTTTATGTACTCTGTGTTTCTTTATGTAACTCTGCTCCCTTTTAATTCTAATTTAATCTCTGGGACCCTTTGAGGACTGGGTTTCTCCAGCCAGATAGTGTAAATTCATTTCTGCCACAATCCTAAGGCTACCCCCTCTGGGGCTACTTTAAACCTAATTATCAGCATGAACTTTTCCTGATGGCCATTTTGTTATTGTGTGTTCTCAGAGGAGAATTTTTTTCCCCTTCACTCAAGGCCAAGATTCATTACAGGCAATCTTCTTTACAACCTCCTGGGGGTGTGGCGTAGCATTTCTTGTTTACTATTATGCTGAGCATAACTCTTAGGAGTTTCTATCTTTCTTCCTGTGGTCTCTTATGACACTTTCCATCTTCAGTCTGTGCTGGGCTTTGTCGTCCGTCCCTTATTTCCTATGAGGACTTCGAGGTCTAGGTTCATATAAATCAGTAAATATTCTCCAGGTTAAAGCCTGTCTCCTGATTATTTTCCAAATTCTTATCTTCACTTACTGTTTTTCCTCTGTGTATTTATTTTGTCATCTCATTAATATCTTTTTTTCTTAAATGACTTATTTCTGGGGGCCTTTCTGGTGGCCTAGGAATTAAGTCTCAGAGCTACAACCAGTACACGTGCCAGCCTGAGTTCCATTCCCAGCCAGGGAGCTGACCCACATGGCACAGCAGACCTCTCCTGTCTCGCCTGCTACTCCCCTCAGCAGTGGATTTCAGTAGATCAGCCTGTTCTGCTCCCCACTCTGTCTCACCCCCTGCACCTCTGGCCTACACCCCAGTTCTTCTACATAAAATAAATAAAATAATTTTTAAATCTAAAAAATAAATAAAAAAAATATAAATGACTTATTTCACTTAGATCCATCCATGTTATTCCAAATGGGAAGAGTTCATCTTTTTTTATAGCTGACTAGCATTTCATCATGTATAAGTACCTCATCTTCTTATTCCATTCCTCTGTCATTGGGTACTCAGGTTGTTCCCATAACTTGGCCATTGTAAATAGTGCTGCAGTGAACTTAGGAGTGCACATATCTCTTTGAATTAGACGTTTTGCATTCACAGGGGGTACCTAGGTGTGGAATTGCTGGGTCATATGGCAGATCTATTTTTAATATTTTGAGGACCCTTCACATTGTTATCCATAATGACTGGACCCATCTACATACCCAACCAGAGTGCACAAGAGCTCCATTTTTCACACACTCCCACTAACATTTGTGGTGCTGGGTTTTTCATATGGACCATTCTCATGGGAGTAAGATGGTATCACATGGTGTTTGTTTTTTTTTAATAAATATATATTTTTATTGTTATTTATATCTTTTACATTTTGTATTCCCCTTGGGTAGCCCACCACCAATTCTCCCCTGATCCATCTCTGTGGTCCTTTGTGTCCTTTTCTACTCCATTTTGTGCCCTTACCCTCCCTGCCTCCCGCCCCCACCCCAAACCCACTGAGTGTCTCTCTCCTATTTGGTGTCCTTATAGTCCTGTTATAAGTGAAACCATTCGATATTTTTCTCTTTCTTTCTGGCTTATTTCACTGAGTATGATCCCCTCTAACCATCCATGTCGCTGCAAATTGCATGTGTTTATCTTCTTTCCATGCTGAATAGTATTCCATTGTGTATATGTACCATATCTTCTTGATCCAATCATCTATTTTTGGACATCTGGGTTGCTTCCATACCTTTGCTATTGTGAACAGTGCTGCAATGAACATACGGATGCATGTATCCTTTTGGATTAGTGTTTTTGTGTCCTTTGGGTAGATTCCCAAAAGTGGTATTGCTGGGTCCTATGGAAGATCCATGTTTAGCAGTTTGAAGAATCGCCATACAGCTTTCCATAGTGGTTGGACCAGTTCGCATTCCCACCAGCAGTGTAGAAGAGTTCCTTTTTCTCCACATCCTTTCCAGCACTTGTTGTTGCCTGTATTTTTAATGTGTGCCATCCTCACAGGTGTGAGGTGGTATCGCATTGTGGGTTTTATTTGCATTTCTTTGATTATAAGTGATGTTGGACATTTTTTTATGTATCTGTTGGCCATTTGCTTTTCTTCTTTGGAGAAGTGCCTTTTTAGCTCCCTGCCCTTTTTTTGACTGGGTTATTGGTTTTGTTTTTGTTGAGTTGTACATTTTTGTTATCAGTCCTTTATCAGATATATTGTGTGCAAAGATCTTTTCCCAGTTGGTAGGGTGTCTGTTTGCTTTCGTTAATGTCTCTTTTGCTGTACAGAAGCTTTTCATTTTGATGAAATCCCACCTGTTTATCTTTTCCTTCACTTCCTTCACTTTGGGGGATGTGTCTTTAAAGATTTTGCTGAGATGTATGTTGTGTAGAGTTTTGCCTATATTTTCTTCTATAAATTTTATGGTTTCAGGTCTTATGTCTAGGTCTTTTATCCATTTTGAGTTGGTTTTTGTGCAGGATGTGAGGTAGTAGTCTAGCTTCATTTTTTTGCATGTGGCTGTCCAGTTTTCCCAGCACCATTTATTGAATAGATTGTCCTTGTTCCACTGCATTCTCTTTGCTCCTTGGTCAAAGATTAGTTATTCATATATATGCAACTTTAATTCTGGGTATTCTATTCAGTTCCATTGGTCTTTGTGTCTGTTTTTGTTCCACTACCATGCTGTTTTAGTTATTACGGCTTTGTAGTATAGTTTGAAACCAGGGAGTGAAATTCCTCTGTTTTCTTTCTTTTTAGTCAGGAGGGTTTTAGCTATGTGTGTTTTTTTGTGGTTCCACATGTATTTCATTGGTATTTGATCTATTTCTTTGAAAAATGTCATTGAGATTTTTATTGGAATAGCATTGAATCTGCAAATTGCTTTTGGTAGGATTGCCATTTTGATAATGTTAATCCTTCCAATCCATAAGCAGGGGATGTCTTTCCATTTTCTTGTGTTTTCTTGTATTTCTTTCAACAGTGTTTTATAGTTTTCTTTGTATAAGTCTTTTACGTCTTTTGTTAGATTTATTCCCAGATATTTCACATGGTGGTTTTGATTTGCATTTCCCTAAAATAGCATCATCCATACACAGTGGTACTTTTGTATTTGTGTTTTGTTTCTTCTCCTATGATTGAATCTATAGAAGTATATTTTCTTCTTGCTTTTTAATAATTATTTTTCAGGAAACAGTATGGTCAGGTAGAAGGACAGGCATAGGGCTCTGAAGTCTTCCAAGATGTATAAAGTATCCACTTGTATTTTGCAATTATTAACATTTGTATTTTAAAATAGTGCTTTTTCTGACTAAGTCAATACATGCTTATACTTCCAAGCAAATATTCTTGGAAATACAGGATATATGAAAAAGAATCATTCTAACTGCAGTTAGAGCCAAGTACTTATATTTTCTTCTAAGACTATTTTCTTTGAAGAGAAGGTTTTTTTTTTAAGATTTATTTGATTTATTTATGCATACAAGAGCTAGGGTGTAGGTCAGAGGTGCGGGGGGGCTTGGAGGGGAGATAGCATTCACCAACACAGAGTGGGGAGCGGAACAGGCAGATTGACTGGAATACACTGCTGAGGCAAGCAGTGGGCAAGACAGGAGAGGTCTGCTGCACCGTGTAGATCAGTTCACTAGCCAGGGATTGAACTCTTGCTGCAGTGGCTACTGAGAGCTTCATAGTGCTGAGACTTAACCCCTTGTGCCACCAGGGAGGCCCCTATGAATAGAAGGTATTTTAAATGGAAAGCAGGTTGTGTTCTATAAATTTGTCTTCTGCTTTTTTTTAATGTTTTCTTGTCATTATTTCCCAGGTTCATAAAAGTTCTTTACTGTCATAGCATTCTACTCTTTAGATATGCCCTTATAAGTGGATACTGAGGACATTTATAACATTATGGTATTATAATCATGCAGTTTTGAAGAGATGCTGATATCCTTCAGGTTAATGTTAATGACCCTTGTTTTTGTGAGTAGTCACCCAACCAGACTGAATACATAATGCAATAATTGCAACTAATTTTCAAGTGACCAAAATGATCAGAGTAATCTCATTAACACCCAAATAGAGAGACATATCTACTGTACAAAGACCCAAGGAAAAAACAGTTCATAAAGCAATTGGGCAAATAACCATAAAATGATTTTATTAAATTAATGTTAAATTAATAAATAATTCTAAATTAATTTAATCATTTCTTTCATTTAAATGTCTATTCAATGTCATAAAATACTACTCACATTCCCTTAAGGTCACACAAATTGGCTTCATAATGATGCAAACATATAATCATATACCTATGCATTAATCACTGGAAAAATTATATCATCCAGATTGAAAATTTAGACATGTGTAAAAGCATATACATTCTTATAAAAATTTACCAGTTCGTAAAACTCTATTACCAGGTCTTATTTTACATTTATTTAAATAAATGATAAGTAATATGATAATCCCCTATTATTAATTATAAGACTTATGAGTACAGAACGAGTTATGATCAAATTTAGAAAATATACATGAAATTTTCCTTAAATATTGTTATATTTATTTTGTGGGGGCTCCTCTAGTATTTAAGAATGCACAGTCCTCTCCAGAATTATTTTTTCCCTTTTAAGAATGGGTGCATCTGAACTGTATACCTTGCTTCTTGATTTAAGAAAATCATTAAATATCTTGAGTTTTGGAGAAAATGTAAAAAATTTTGAGTAAAATGCAAAGCTTGAACTTCAATATTAGATTGCCTTGATTTATAGTTTGCAATAGATCTATTTTTAGGGTTTAATTTCCTTGCTAAAATCAGATATACCTATAGGAGTAATGAGAGCACATTTAATTATGTGAAAGTACTACTTTGCTAAACAAGAAAACAAAATGACACAAAACAATTTGGGAACAATTATTATGACATTTATGGGGTTTTGAGAGCTTGCAAAGTGTACCTTTTGCCTGTTATGATGACCATGGGAAATCTCCCTAGCCCGCAATAAAATAGCTTAGAACCAATTTGCAGTGATGACCGAGAGCCTAAGAAAGCATGTGCTTCCGGCTGCAGTAACCAGCTGATGGGAATAAAATTCATCTTGTCAACAGGTTTATTTATTTCCCATTCTTCTTCTGCTTTGTTAATCTCCCTTTTATGTTTCCTTAATAACACATGCTAGAAAAGTTCCTGAATACTTTTCAAATAAAAAGAAGTTCTGAGGAGGATTGACAAATTTCTGTTGTGTCAACAGACACATGGGCGTCTCCCAGTCTGGAATTCAGTGTAGAATATCTGAAATAGATGCATGTACAGCCTCCTTTTCTGCATCCTATCAGGAGATGTTCGGGCTCACTAATTGGTTTTACTGCATGTTATTAGAATTTTATTGCCAGTACAATAAAAATGCAATCACTTTATGTATCGCTGGCATTTAAAAATAACTGAGAACCATCTCTAGAAAGAAAGAGAAAAGAAATAATCTAGATCTGTAATATCAAATGAATTTTTTGGACACTTTGGGAATATGGGCCACGGCAAAATATAGAACCCACCTAATAAAAAGTAATGCATGAATTCAGTGCCAGTGTGCCCCTAGATTAATCATTACTTCTTTACAAAAAAATTATGGCTATTGTACATTGTAGCAAAATAGCTACAATGGGTGGTGCAATGGGTTAAGTCTCAGCCTATGAAGCTATCCAGAGCCCCTGCAGCACGAGTTTGATATCCAGCCAGGGAGATTCCCACATGGTGCAACAGATCTCTCCTGCCTCGCCCACTGCTCCCCTCAGCAGTGTATTTCAGTAGATCTGCCTGTTCTGCTCCCCACTCTGTCTCTGGGGACTCCTCTCACACACATACCCCCACACATGTGGCCTGCACTCCAGCTTGTATGCATAAATGAAATAAATATTTTTTAAAAAATAGCTAAAGCAGGGCTGTAGCCAACCAAGGACAGTGCCCAATAGAGGACACTGTCTCACCAGCGTGCACAATTGCAAGACCACTCTGGGTCAGGGAACAACAATAATGGGGTTTATTTAACCAACAGGGGAAAGAAGGAGATTCTAAGGTTACAAGTAAATCAACTCTCTCACCCCAGATAGTGTCCACAGTGACCAATTTTAAGTCCTAACAAAAGGCAGCTCATTCAAGATAGTGCCATCCTGCCAATGAGGGCCTAGGGCTTATGGAGCTGGCCAGCCACGGGGCCAAGATCCAGCTCACTGCAGCGGGGGTGCTCACAGACAGGCCTCCTTGAGATGAGTCACAGCAGCCCCAGCCACAGCGTGAAGGTCGGGATGGGCAGCACCGGACACTGGACCAGACAGCCATAGAGGCGGCAGCACCGAGAGCTCTCAGGTGACCTGGCCACAGTATGCTGGGAACCCGTCAGCAGTGCTGGTAACACTGACCAGTATTGTCGGTCACTACTGGTCACTAGTGTTACAGGTCTCTGTGAGTCACTGACCCACACCAACAACAAACAGCAACTTGAGACACCAGGCCCAGGCCCTGGGGCTCCTTTCAGGCCATGTCAGAGGCAGGCCAGAGGTAGTGCGGCCGGCCCAGCCTCTGTGGAGCTCTTTGTCTTCTCTGAAGCTTTTCAGCTTCTTCTCTTCCTTTGGAGGTCGGCGGTCAGATGCTGGTTCTCTCTTCTCCTATCGGAGGCCAGAAAGAATCCTTCTCAAGCACTGAGTGAGAGAATCTGAATCCAGCCAGTGCGGGAGCCCCAACTGGGCCTGTCCCACCTTATATCCACTTTCAAGGCCCCCACCTACAAGTTTTATTGGACCATACGTAGCATCGACTGGCTTGTAGCTCGATCCCAATCTGCACATTCTATGATGCAGGCACCAAATCCTGACGGCCTGAGCAGGAGGAGTCAGTGCTGGAGGAGGCCCCAGGAGGCCCCACACTCCTCCCTGCAGCCCTGAACCAGAAGCTCCCTGCCCTGGGATGTTGTGACGGGAGAACACTGCCCTCTACACCTCCCGGCTGACCTCTGTTTGCAGCCTGAGCCCCAGTGGGGCCACTGTTGATGGGCAGTAAAATGCCCCCCACCCACTGCCACTTGCACTGCCCACAAGCAGGTTCTGGGGCCAAATGCTGGAGCCCAAGGAGGGTCTCCAGCTTCTGCGGTACTAATCTGGAAATCTCAAGCATCTTTGAAAAGTTAATCTTATGGGTCAATTTTCTTATTGACTATCAGGTGCTAGAATATGATATTCTCGCATGGTCTTACAATAATATTTTAGTTTTTTTATAGTAAGAATTAAATTCATTTTATTATGTGTTCATGTTTTCAAAAAATATATCAAACACTGAGTATAAAAATATGATAATATGAAGAGTTCTTCCTTTGACCCACTTTCAGGATTTATTATAGGTAATGTTTTATGATGCAAAATCTTTGTAATCTCTGTATAACTTTTCCAATTAGTCTGCCCTACCTATGAAGAAAACAGGGAATTTGCATTGCTTTTGCACATAATTTCCATTGCTTACACTGGTCAACGGTGAGATAGTTACTGACTTAAAAAAGGCCTAATCTGTAGTATCTTGGTGTGCTGAACATGAATATAACCCTGAAAGATTTTTATTAGCTCTCATTTTGAAGATATTTCATATAATTCATTTTGTATGTTTCACCGTGTAAATGTATCCAGTAGGACTGCAACAACATCCTAAATCAGCCTAGAATGATGTAATATTGCATCGCATTGCATAAGACCATCATGCACACATCATCCAGAGTTGATTGCATCATTTTCTTACGCAATGCAGTACTACTGCCAGGTGGCTGCTGAAGTAAGCTGATGTTAGCAGTGCACTATATAAAGCCCTGTCGGAAAGGTTGAGCATTGAAAATATTTCAGACTTTATGAGAGACAGTTTAAGCTACTGTTCCATAGAACTGTTAGAATTTTATCCATTTAGGCACAATACAGAACAGTAATGCCTTGAAAGTGTGTCTAGCGTGGACAATTTCTGCTCTATATAAAGTGACATTTGTCAACCTGAAGAAAATTATCACTTCTCAAGTGAAGAAGGCTTATCATCTTTACTTTGGATGCAAGGTTGGTGACCAAGACAAGCCTTGGGCCCCACATATATGCTGTGCTACATGGACAACACAGCTTTCACAGTGGTGAAATGGCAAAAGACCATCAATGCCATTTGCAGTCCCCATGGTGTGGAGTGAGCCAAGCAACCACATCAAAGACTGTTACTTCTGCTTGGTTCCTCCTCTTACCGGCAGAATAACAAAGCAAAAGAAGTCAAAAATAGTCTACCCAAACATTCTGTCTGCATTGAAACTAGTGCCACATGGTGAGGGCCTTCCTATTCCAGAACCTCCAGCAGAACGTTCTCTTGATTCATCTGATGAGGACAAGGGTGAGCCGACCTGTTCTTCTCCTGTTCCATCAGCATGCAGTGATCCAGATTTTCACTGTGGTGCATCATCAACCCCACACAGACTAACACAGGAAGAACTAAATGACCTGGTTCATGATTTGGACGTATCCAAGAACAAGGCAGAATTGCTAGGATCAAGACACCAACAATGGAATCTTCTAGAAGAAGATGTCACAATTGCTTTCTATCGAAAGTGCCACCAGCAGTTGGAGCCTTTCTTCAGAAAGAAAAGTACTCTGGTATTCTGTTCCTATATTGAGGGCCTCAATGAATGCCTTAGAAATCACTCATGACCCACAAGAATGGAGACTATTTCTAGACTCTTCGAAACTGAGTCTTAAGGCTGTGCTTTTCCACAATGGAAACCGTCTTCCATCTGTTCCCTTCCTGAACAGCTGTACAAGAAACAAGCGAAGAAACCTAAGAAGTAGTCTCTGACTTGATTTTTTACAGGTATTAGCTGTAGGCCTATTACTATTGACATGCATTTTGTGATGTAAACATCTATTTATTGCAGATTACAAAAAAACTAGAGTCAAAATTAGAATTTGACTGTCATATTCGTGTTGAGCACATACAAATCGATAGGAAATGACTAATTTTATTTCAGTAACATGACTTTTGTAAAAATTTGTTGACCAGTGTTATCAGCACATAGGCCCCTAGCACGTGGGCGGGTGCTGGCATGCGAGGAGACAGGGAGCATGAGAAATGGAATATCCGACAATAGGAGGTTAATATCTCTGTTAGGTTCAAAAATTTGTTATTGTTAACATGCTCCAGAATCTTTCACTAGTTTTTAGCCCAAATTCATGGTAAGTCAACCCTCTCTACTAAATTCTCAAGCTCTGTGCCCTTCACAGCAGCTTTTCCATCCTAGCAAACCTATATATGCTACTTCTTGGGGCTGTCTTCAGCCCTGTAGCTGCAAATCTGGCTTCTGTGCTGCTTCATTCACATCTACACGTCCCACCTCTCAAGGAGTTAGCAGTGTCTCATCTTCCATGCCAAGTGTTTAACAGGGCTTCGGATATTCCAAAAGATTAAACAGGGGAGGGGGAGGGTAAGGGCTCAAGAGGGGGAAGAGGGGAGCACAAGGGACTATGGTGATGGCTTTATGGGTGAACCGGTGATGGGTAACCTATGGGGAACCCACAATAATGTAAAAGATATGTATGACAAAAATAAATATCTTTTTTTAAAAAAAAGGACACATGGGAACAACGAAAAAGAAAAAAAAAAGATTGGCTGACAATGAGAGCTTCCCACTACATGAAGTCATTATAACCCCTTGTCACCCAAAGTTGATGTTGATAATCTATTTCAGTCCTAATTTACTAAGTTCCCTTGAAGGTGCTCCTGTGGATCATTTTGGAAATGTTTAGATTTTGCTCTTATATGTACCACCCAGAGTAGCTGTAAATTGTCTACATAGACCTTTATATTTAGTTTAAAAGCATTTGGCCTTTCTTAGTGAATGTCTACCTTTTGTGCCAGCAGGCACAGGGCAGGTTCACTCTGGATTCGGGCAGACAGATAAAGGAGAGTCCCGGAGCCCTCAGTGGATTTTTCAGGCTTTAATGGTCTCAGGGAACCAGGCGCACAGGCACAGCAGGCGGGGGGCTGGCATGCAGGAGGCAGGCCGGGGCCTGGCAGGGAGTGTGGCTGGGAGACAGGCAGGTAACCGAGACTCCCAGGCCCCCATGAATCTCTACTCTTTCTCTGGGCTCTCTCTGGCATTCTGTCTCCTCTTCTATAGTCATCCCACCCACAACCATGCTTATATCCCTGGCCTCTAGGCTCAGGGCTCTAGGGCTTACACCCACACCCATGCTCTAGGTGTCCACAATCAGGCACATGTGCCCCGCAACCACACTCCCCCAAGTGCCTTCTGCATTAACACTATCAAGCCCGCAAGGCTAGGGGTGTAAAAAACCTGATTAATCCACCTACCCTACACTACCTTGTCAATTTTTTTTCTATTTTTTTACTTTCAAACGGCATCCCAAGCAACAGATGGTATCCCTTTAGATGATTTCCTTTAGTGAGAATACAGCAAGTTCAAAAGCTTGACGGTGGTTAGAACCAAAGGTACAATCATTGAATCAGAAACTACCAGGGCACAGGGGTCACCCTGTCCTTTTTGACTATACTTTGCAGGTAGCACATAGCTAGTATCAAAGAAATGCTGTTAACACTTTCTTTTGAAAAAGCTATTTTCAGTAATTCAAAGTCAGCTTACAGATGCCAAGAGTAGAGACACAATAAAGAAGGCAACCAGTGAAAAGTGGTGCTATCCAAATGACAATAGGTGTTTGAGTGTCTCAGGAATGGACACCACTTTTATATAAAAACTTAGCTGCTATTTTATTCTTTTAAAATTTGCTATGGGCCCTCCCTGGTGGCACAGTGGGTTAAGTCTCAGCACTATGAAGCTATCCGCAGCCACTGCAGCACAAGTTCAATCCCAAGCCAGGGAGTTTCCCACATGTTGCAGCAGACCTCTCCGGCCTCACCCGCTGCTCCCCTCAGCAGTGGATTTCAATAGATCTGCCTGTTCTGCTCCCTGCTCTGTCTCTGGGGGATCCTCTCACCATCCCCCATACCTCTGGCCTGCACCCCAGTTCTTGTATGCATAAATAAATCTTTTTAAAAAATGAAATGAAATAAAATTTGCTATGGACATGAAGGATGAAAGAATATAAAAATAAAAAATCATCCAAGCCCTCCTTTCCTAGAGTTCTGTATTCACCACCCTGATTTAGTTCATCAGCCAACATCAGTTTTCCCACCTTGCCTACCCCCCACCAGCTCAGCTGTACACTTCCAGCAACTTCTCTCGTTCTGTGCAATGATTTTCCTCACAGCCCTCCCCTGCCCTCCATCCTTTGTAAGAATTACTTGAAGAATAATATAAGAATTAGTGAGATAACAATAAAAAATAAAAGAGCAACTGCATGAAATTCAGGAGGTGGGGGTTGTTTGTTTTTTCATTTTATTAAATTTACTTATTGTCTTACATTGTTATTCATTTGGAGGCAGTATTTGATTTCTCTCCTCAGGTGTAGTCCCCGTAGTTCTCCCACCACCAGAGCACCCCATGATCCCTCACCACAGTCCCTTGTGCTCTTCCCTCCCCTGTTGAAACCCTACTCCTTTTCCCTCCCTTCCTGGATGCGTCAGATCGATGGTCTGAGCCTGCAAATTTTGTCTTTTTCCTGAGGGGGTCTGATTTTTACTCTCAGTTCTGCCCTGGATTTCAATAGATCTTCAATAGATCAAGGTGAACGATGGAAACACCAGGTATTTCCATTGGCAAAAGTTGGTGGGAAAGTTAAATTGTGCCTAAAATTTCCCTTCCAAATAATTCTATGAAATAAATTATTACATTTCTTTTCTAAATATTTAGTCAGCATTAAAATTAAATAGAATAAAGGTTTCCTTCTGCCTAGTTGAATAGCTAGAAGAACACAATCTTGCCTTCTCTCGAGAGGCTTAATTTCATAGCCGTGTGTGGCTTATGTAAGATGGGAGGCCCCCAGTTTTGCTTATTGACCTCTCTCCCCCTCTTTTTCCCAGGTCTCCAGTTACTAAACATTTTAAAGTTTGGTCCTAATTCAATTCTCTAGCATTTTTTCTTAATATTCCCTAGGCACCCTTTGCTATAGCCACACTGAACTTCTCATCTTTCAGATAAGGGGTAACTTCTCTCTGGAACTTTCCCTCTTGACTCAAGGCACACGTCATCAATTTCTTACCACACATCCCACTGCACAATCATGAATTCTTTATGTGTTTAGGTTATAGTCTAGACAGTGATCTTTTTACATGATGGTGGGATGAGAAAGTATATTGATTAAAAAAAATTGGACTTAAAAAGAAAAATCTGTGCTGAAGTTCTGATTCAGAGAATTGCTAAGTGACCTTAATTACTCAATGCTGGCCCTAAATTTCCTCTCTATAAAATAAAACTTATAATATCCAGCAGAAAAAGTGGGATTCTGAACCAAGAAACAGAAGTCCCAAAGCAAATGCTCAAGGTAATAAAGATGCATTGGCTCTCCAAACGGAAGATTGCAAAGGTTTATTGTTTCAGGTAAACTAGATTCCGGCCTCAAGTGATGTCACTAAACTTCAGTTTTTGTCCATCTTTTGAATTTTATCTCCTCTTTGATTAACCTATCCTCAGGCTCAATATATTGTGACAAGAGAAAGTTTTGAACTGCTCCTAATCTGTGTTTTTGAAAGTTTAAGTACAACAGGAAAGACAGGTGTTCCGTTCAACCAAAGTTATCGATTTTGATGTTGATGGACTTGAACTGGTCAAACACTCATCCTTGAAATAATGATAGCTAAGGAAACGAAAGAGATTCACTGGGATAGTATCTAGGTTACATGCTTGCCCCAAAGCTGAAGTCAGTTCTGAGCACATATAAACTGGGAAAGAAGAAGAAGGGGCAAATCTGCCCAAGAAATTTAGAGTCATATTTCCAAAGAGAGAGAAAAATTAATGCTAGGGCCATAAATAACATATTCTGTATTAACCTGTCATATTTTTATAAAGCTAAATGAGATGCCAGTCATAAAACATTTAACATAATGGTTGGTACATAAATGTTTCCAGAGCTAAATGAAGGTGTTGGCACATAGTAGGCATTCAGCAAATGGCAAGTGAATAAAGGGAATATGCAAAAAGCAAATGTGCTAGAAATTCCTAAAATGAGTAATTTATACTTAATTTTGCTTCATTTCTGCAGTTCACTCCTTGATTAATTTTCCTGCTGGCAGAGATTATAAGAGTTAGTCACATCTACTGTTTGAACAGCTTTCTGAATGTATTCTACTTAATCTAATACAATTATGCTGAGGTACAAATACAGCAAAATCAATTGTAGTCTACATTCAATCTTACTATAGCAATTAACTCCTCTAACAAATGCACAGGGGTTTCTCATAAGTTCCCAGGCTGCTGGTGCTAAGAATGAAAAGAAAATGGCAGGGTCCATCGTCAAGAGCTTTGTTTCATATCTAAGACTTATGGGATATAATAATAAATATAACAGACAAATAAGTACCTGCTAATAGAATAATAAATAAAACAGACCTAAAATGCAGATAATGTAATGCAAATTTGCTCATTAAAAAAATAACTATAAGAGATAATTTACTAGTAAGCATCAGTGAAATTTTGATAGAGAATTTTAGGGGCCCTTAAGAAAGTAGTGGGGGAAAGCTATTGGGGTGCTTTGTGGTTCCATATAAGTTTCAATAATGTTTGCTTGATGTCCTTGAAGAATGCTATTGAAACTTTGATGGGATTTCATTGACTCTGTATATCACTTTGAATAAAATGGCCATTTTAACAATGCTAACTCTTCCAATCCATAACCAGGGAATATCTTTCCATTTCTTTGTATGTTCTTTGAAACCAGATTTTTACTGATGAATATAATATAGTATATACAGATGTTTATTTTATAGTGCTATACACCTAAAACCTGTATCATGTTATAAATCAATGTTAATTCAATATTTTTTTAAAAAGTAGCCTAATTAGGGCCTCCCTGGTGGCACAGTGGTTAAGCGCTGTGCTGTGGAGCTGTCGGCAGCAGGGACGCAAGCTTGACGCCTGGCTGGGGAGTTGCCCACATGGCGCCGTAGACCTCTCCTGCCTCGCCTCCTGCTCCCCTCAGTGGTGTATTTCCGTCAGTCTGCCTGTGCTGCTCCCCAATCTGTCTCTGGTGAACCCTCTCACCACCCCACACCTCTGGCCTGACCCTAGCTTGTATGCATAAATAAATAAATCTTTAAAAAAAAAAGTAGCCTAATTAATACCGAAAGGGAAAAATTGTTTTCTATTGAACTAATAAAAAGTCTAAGCTAATACTGCACCAATAATTCCTGGATTATAATTTTTCCCATTTCTAATGGTTGAAAATTGATTTGAGTGCATACTTATTCTCCTTTGCTATCGGAAATAATTGGTGAAATTTTCATCCTCAAGCTCAAACTATATATTAGGGATTTAAGATTAAGTAATTTATTAATTAATTTGAAATTCCCTATAGAATATATGACATTGATTCCTGATTTTTCATTTTTAATCACTGCCTGCTCACATTTTTAATTAATTTTGTAACCTATAACTAAAATGTGGTTAGTTTTGGAAAATGCTGGAGTGGGTCCACAAGTGTCTGAGCTATTAGAGAATGGAGAGCTTAAAATGGATATTTTAAAAATAAAGCAACTCTGGCAATAACGTTTATGTTTTTTCTGCAAATTGCTTAATTCATGTTGAACTATTTTATGGAAAAAAAACCAGAACAATATAAAAGTCACAAAATCCAGCTGCAAGTGGCTACAGATATTTTGCAATGCCAATTAGGAGCTAAGAAACAATCATTTTAATGTTTGTTCAAAATTTAAGAGTCAAATGTAAAAAAGCCCTAGGTTTTTGTATTCTTACAAAGGTAAACCACATGATCCTAATACCTAAAAGAAACTGCAGTTTTCTTCAAAGATACAATAAGAAAATTTAAAAAAAAATCATATGTGATATAAAAAGAAGTATGTCCCTGGTATCCTCACTTGACTTTGTTCTTGGTTTTATTTTTTTTAATATTTACTTAATTATTTGTGTAGAAGAACTGGGGTATAAGCCAGAAATGCAGAGGGTGAGAGGATTCACCAGAGACAGGGTGGGAGCAGAACAGGCAGATGGACGGAAATACACCACTGAGGGGAGCAGCAGGCGAGGCAGGAGAGGTCTGCGGCGCCCTATGTGGGTCAGCTCCAGGGCCAGGGATCGAATCCAGGTGGTAGGGGTGGCAGCACTGAGACTTGACCCCTAGGCCACCAGGAAGGCCTTAGTTCCTTGTCTATAATTCTTTTGTTGGGACAACTAAGTGTGGTATTTCATTAGTTACTAATCAACCTTACAGAACATAAGACATTGATATATGCTAAATACGAAGCTTGCATAGTAGTTCATATTTGTTCTCGTAATAAAAACCAGGCAAGCAATGAAACAGACATGAAGATATGGACACACTAGGCCTCTTTCTCCCTTGACTGTCAGTTTCTGCCAATCACCATACTGCCTGGCCCTGGTTCTTCAAACTTAAGTGGTGCTGGCCGTCTCTGAGTTACTGTGTTTACAAGAAAGAATGTCATGACAAGCTGCATAGAGTTTGGCAACAATTTTGCTTAAAAAGTCTATTCAGGGGGCCTCCCTGGTGGTGCCCTATGAAGCTATCCAGAGCCACTGCATCATGATTTCCGTCCCCGGCCAGGGAGCTTCCCACATGGCGCAGCAGACCTCTCCTGTCTTGCCTGCTGCTCCCCTCAGCAGTGTACTTCAGTAGATCTGCCTGTTCTGCTCCCCACTGTATCTCAGCTGAATCCTCTCACCACCTCACACCTCTGGCCTATGCCCCAGCTTGTATGCATAAATAAATAAATCTTTGGAAAAAAAAAAAAGTCCATTCAGGCACCTCCAGCCTCAGTCATTCCTCCAGCAAGAGAGTTCTAGCTTGGAAACATAGTGTGTTGTTTCTCTTCTTAGCTTACAGTTCCTTCCTAGACTCAGCCTTAAACATAGACATAAATTTCATAGTGCTCTAGTGCAACTGACTATATAAAAATCATATAAAAAATGCCTGTTCTTGGCCTCCTATGATTAGAAGGATGTTTCACGGCAAACTTGATGAAGTAAATTTAATCTTCTACTTCACCCTCAATCTCCATATAATCAGTTTCTTACAGGATGGAATGCTGTGATTTGATTTTTTTTAAAGGGACTTTATGCATATTTGCAAAACATGGCCTCGTAAAGTACATTTAAGCCAAAATTAATGTAATCCCACCAGGTGTGTGTGGGGGTGATTCTTGCACTCTGGTCACAGATGACTCGGATGTGGTTAGCAGACCAGCCACATGGGCTTGGCTTTGATTTGTAGGTGCCATGAATTGTCTCCATGGAGAAAATATACAGACGTAGCATTTCACTTTTATGTTTTTCATCAAACAGTTCCTAGTGACAGAGGGAAAGGTATGAAAGTTGTTAGGGAAACATTCTCGATTACCAGGAGGTTGTTTCTTCAGAAGTCAGAGGCTTGTGTGTGCTGTGAAGGGAATACAAAATTAAGCCTGAGCCAGTGAATTCCTTTCCTTTCTGATCACCAGGTTTTGCAAAGCCACTTTTGCTTCATACAAACAAAATGGTCTGCAGGTAGCTGTTTATACGGGTGGTTTTTGTGGGGGGTTTTTTGTGTGTCATAGAATTAAAGGACCTTTGATTCTAAAATGTCTGCTTCTGTGCACCAATATGGAATATATGATGTCTCAGACATTCTTAACCAAGAAAGAAATGCAAGCCACATTGGGGACTGGTGTTCCGGAAACTCTCATATGGGGCTCTTCAGGGGCTAGAATTCTAGCACCATAGTTAAATGTCCTTTATGTTAAAGCTTTGCATTTTCAGTCTTTATTAATAAGAAGTGAACACTGGATAAGCCACAATTTAAGTAATAATGATATGAATGATAATTTCTTTAAAATATTTAACAGTTATATTTAGATCTTAAGAGCTATTTGTGAGGGCCTCTCTGGTGGTCTAGAGGTTAAGTCTCAGCACTGCCACCCCTACCCCCTGGATTCGACCCCTGGCCAGAGAGCTGACCCACACAGGGCACAGCAGACCTCTCCTGTCTTACCCCCTGTTCCGTTTAGCAGTGGATTTCAGTCAGTCTGCTTGTTCTGCACCCCGCTCTGTCTCTGGTGAGTCTTCTCACCTCATCCCCCCACCTCTGGCCTGCACCCAGGTCCTTCTAAACAAAAAAAAAAAAAAGAGGTACTTTTGAGACAATTGTGCCAAATTTTGCTAGAAGAGAGGTAAAATAGCAAGTCAACCTAGAAAGGCAGAAGGAAATCCAGGCAGCTAAAAGGAAATATGAGGGTATTGCATTTCTTAAAAGGTGAAATATTGAAAACAAAGCTGCTATCGATAACTTTTGAGAACTTTTTCACAGTCTTGCTAGGTCCAATAGGATGACATAACAAAAAGGTTTTTTGACTTCAGGATCTTAATCTCCTGTGATGCTTGAATAGATCTGATTTGCAGTGTTCGAGTGTTAGCGGTAGACTAGTCTTTTCATTGTAGTAGATTCATTCCATTTTATTGCAATACAATTTTATATGCCTCCTCTCCACACACACCAAAACCATGACACACCCTTGAAAATGTAGAACAAACACGCACAAAAGAAAAGGCCCTGTGCAAATGTCTTCCAGAGTATTTAATGTCTCCATGTTCTTCGAAGGACATTGAAAGTCAATGAATTTCAGCTGCGACTAGAGCGCCTCATTTGCCTTAATTTAAAGGTCCCAGTCTAGGTTGTTTATGGAGTGTTTAGGTTTCCTTATAGGCCTCTTAGGAATCCCCAGCTTCTCTCCTTCTTAACTGTGTACTTCATTGCTGTAATTGAAGCTCTTTTGTTGCTGTAATTCCTTCCCAATGTTACAGTTTCAGTCAGTATTCTTTTCCTCCAGAGTCATTAATTATTGCCAGTTTTGAAAATACCCAGGCTTGGTGTATACTTTTGCTTATCCTACCAAATCATGTATTCTACTCTGTAAAAGGATTCTTCACCTTTTTTTTTTATTTCAGCATATGCTATGCCTTTTGTAACCACTGTAGTTAATTGAGTATCTTCTCCAATCAGAAAATCAGCGTTCTCTACACAGTTCCGTGCATTTTTCCAATTTGCAATACCTGTCTCAAGACAGAGGATTTAAAATTTTTTCATTCGCTGTTACCCATGATATTATTGGCCATTGGAACTTTTGATTGCTTACCCTTTGTAATGGCAAGAAAGCACTAGGAAGATACCAGGGAGCACATGTTGTCGGTGGAGCTACACAGACCGGTCTAAAGAGGGAGTCCTGCAGCCCTCGGTGGCTTTTAAATGGTCTCTTGTAGGGAGGCAACCATGTACAGGGCAAGCAATGGGGCTGGAGGTGGGGGTGGGGCAGGAGGCTGGCAGGCCTCCCAGCCCCCAGCAAATCTGCACTTTCTGGGCTCTCTGCTACACCCGGAACAGTCCTCTGCTCCATGCTCTATCTCTGCTGCTTCTGAGCCTGCTGCCGCTGCCTATAAGCCCAGTCTCTGGCTCAGGCGCACCCACTCATGCAGGCCCACACCCTACCTCAGGTGTCTGCCATGGGGCATGCGTGTAGGCCTGCAGAGGTCCATCATTGAGGGGAGGGCGGAAAAACCTGATAATTCTCGTTTACCCTACACCCTTGCACTCTAAGGTTTTTAGCAAGTCTTTAAAAATAAATGGGTATTATTCATTACAAGACCTTCACTGAAATACAAAATTGAAAAGGAAGATACTTCCTCAAATGTGGCAGAGTATACTGGAAAATATCTTCTTGTTTACAGTTAAGTGAGTTTTTCTTTATAGTGTTGATAAATATTTCACATCTTAGTTAAATGGATACTTTATTATTACCAAGTACGTACACACATCCACACACAAAATCTACATTCAATTGAAGAGGAAAGACTACTTAGTATTTTACAGTGTTACAAACACCAGAAAAGTTGTTTTGTTTTGTTTTGTTTTGCTTGTTTTGTTTTGAAATAAAAGCAATCAGCCTTCAGCCAACATTTACCGAGTGTCCTGCCCAGGCACTGAAAAAGGAGCATTGAGTATAACAGACAAATTTGCAACTCCCACGGAACCCCAATTCTAGAAACTTGACCCAGATTTCACTTCCAATTTCAAAATGCTTTGTTCCTCCTCATCTGATTATTTACGAAAGGGCTTGATATTTGATATCCAATAGGAACAAGTTCTTCTTGTTGACAGCCTCAATTTGTATTTTAGTGCTTGAAATTATGTGATTTATCCTAAAGTCATCTGCTTCTGAAAGTGGTAGGAGTCTATTTCATTATATAAAAATGAAATACACTGAAATTTATTATTATTTTACTGAGCATAAATCAGGAAATAGATTCAATGTATATTGCCTAAAGACTGACATTCCAGGCCCCTCAGCCATGTGTTTCAGTAAATGTGTTTCCTTGTTCATTTCCTGCTACATTTTGAATCATCACCTCTACCCATATGACTGCGGCCATCTCTCCCTTCAGCCTGGATGAACCCATTTCTTTCCAAAGGTGACAGTAGCTACAAACTAATAAAAGACCTTGGTCCGAGCTCCAATACACTTGCTTCTTATCATATTATATGGAACCCAAAAGGAATTGATGCAGTCTAGTATCATGATTTTTATTTGAATTGTATTTCATTTTATTAAAATACAAATAAAACCACATGTACTCAGTATTTTTATGAAAAATCAGCTGCCTACTTTGAATTTTTCCAAATATTTTATGAATTCTATTATTGATCTGTATATATTTCATATACACTTTATTGTGTGATTTTTAAGGATTTTTTAGGTTAGGACTTGAAGCAAGAAAACTGCCCATCTTTAACTTTGCAATAAAATTTTAAAATGTTGGCTTAAATATACAGAAATACACATTGAAAGTAAATGTTGACGTTGGTGAACATTTTATCATACATTATTAACATACATTAATTTCAAATGTAATTATGAAAATGTCCCAGGCTAACCCACAGAGTAGCCGTGACTTCTCCATTCTGCTGTGGGATTTCTCTCTGAGAAAAATGTCATTCCATGTGTGTTTTTCTCTCAGGAGGTCGAGTTATATCGTGTTAGCAGTCAAGAGAAGCTGGGACTGACAGTCTGTTACCGAACGGATGATGAAGAAGACACCGGCATTTATGTCAGTGAGGTAACAAATGCTGTGGAGGGGAGCGGAGTGGAGGGAGGCTATGACGATGGAATGAAATGACTCACAAGAAGAAAATCCTTGGGAGGCTTGAATGTGAGGAATTGGCCATGTTCCAATACTTGTCACATTTGATTAGGAAGGTAAATTATGTTACCCGAGTAATGTAATTATTACCAGCTTGTTTAATGTGGAGGTTTTCACCACAGAGTCCCAGGATGGAAGAGCACATGGTAATCAAAATTTGGTTGTCAAAATTTGAATAAATTCCTGTAAGAATGTGGGAAGTAGAGGAAAGTTTTTGCTCAACAAACATTTGTCCTTTTATTCCAGTTTACCAGTCCCACTAGCAATTTGTTCCACTACCAATTAGTTTAAATGTAATATTCACCATCATCTAAAATTTTCTCTGCTAATGGGGATTGATAATTTTGACAACCCAAGGAATCTCTTAGTTTTACTCAACCCCATGATTATTTTCAAGAAGTAAGGTATATTAAATGCGAACCACCCTTAGTAATAATTCTTTTGAAAGAATCACAAAGCAAAATATATTATATAGATGATTTTTTTTAGAGATTTATTTTTTATTTATACATACAAGCTGGGGCACAGGCCAGAGGCATGGGGCGGCAAGAGGGTGCACCAGAGACAGAGTGGGGAGCAGAACAGGCAGATCAGAAATACACTGCTGAGGGGAGCAGCAGGCGAGTCAGAAGAGGTCTGCTGCGCCATGTGGGATTCTCCCTGGCCAGGAGTCAAACTCGCGTCACCGCTGCCGACAGCTCCACAGCGCAGCGCTCAACCGCTGCGCCACCGGGGAGGCCCATAGATGATTTTTTAAATTCCCCCAAATGTCATTTTATGAGAAGGTATTTTTTAAGTTATACATATATACAATTTAAAATTATATATATATATGTAATCATACATATTAAACATATGTGTGAAACGACAAATGTATATGTCAGGATATAGAAGCTGGACAAGCAAGATACTAATTGCTGTTTCCAGTTTCCTTGGTTGTGATCTTGAAAACATAGAAACTAGGTCAAATTACATTTCCCACCAACAGTGTGCATGGGTTGTTTCTATTCTCTATCCTCACCAGCACTTACTATTTCTGGTCTTTTCAATATAAGACGTTCTCACATGTGTGAGGTGGTATCTCGTGCTTTTAATTTGCATTTCCCTGATGATGTGTGATGATCAACATGTTTTGCATGTGTCTGTTGGCCATTTACACATCTTCTTTGGAGAAGTACCTATTTATCTCTTTTGTCCAGTTTTTATTGGGCTTTTTTTTTGAGGGGGGGGTTGTTGTTGTTATTGACTTGTGTGAGTTCTTTGTAAATCTTGGGTATTGTCATATGTATGATGTGCCAAAATTTTCTCCCACTCAGTAATGTGTCTTTTGGTTTTTAATAATAGTTTATTTCACTGTGCAGAGCTTTTCAGTTTGATGTCCATTCCTAAGTATCTACCCAAAGAGTGCAAAAACAGTAATCTGCACTCCTTTTCATTGAAGCACTATTTACAATGCCCAAGTTATGGAAACAACTTTAGTGCCAATGACAGATAAGTGATATGGGAGATATAGATAGATAGATAGATAGATAGATAGATAGATAGATAGATAGATAGATGTAATGGACTACTATGCGGCCATTAAAAAGAGGAACTCTTGGTCATTTGCAATGACCTAGATGAAACTGGAAGAGATTTTACTAGGTGAACTAAATCAGAAGGAGAGAGATAAATGCCAGATAATTTCATCCATATGTGGAATGTAGAGAAACAAAGGATAAAACAAATCTAAACCAAAGCAAGTGTAGAAATCTGACTGTAGAATTGAGGCTATCAGTGCAAAAGGGATAGTGTGGGGAGGAAATGGAAGAGGGAATCCAGTAAACTATGGGGGAAGCATTTGGGGTACATTGGTGGTGGGTGTGGTTTGGTAACATGCATTTGAAGTGTGAACCTATACTGTGAATCATATCATGTTGCAAATCACAAAAAACATAAAATTTAAGAACATAAAATTTAAGAACGACATTTCTCCATATATCTATTGGTCTTCTGGATCTCCTTTGAATTGCCTCTTCAGATTTGTTGCTCATTGCCCAATATATGATGTTCAAATACTTTTTCTCCATTTGATAGGGTTTTTTGTTTTGTTTTAATGATAGTTTCTTTTGCTGTGCAGTAGCTTTTTAGCTTGATGTCATCCCATCTTTTTTTTTTTCTTTCCTTGCCTGAGTCCCCAAAGAGATCATTGAAGCTAATGTCATTAATTGGTATGCTTGTTTTTTTCTTTTTGTTCTGTTGTGTCAGTCTTTAATCTACTCTGAGTTAATTTTTGTATATGGTGTGAGATAGTCAACTAGTTTCTTTCTTTTCCATGTGGCTGTTCAGTTTCTACAACACTATTTGTTGAACAGACTTTTCTGTCTTCATTGTATATTCTTGGTTCCTTAATAAAAAATTGTCTATATCCATGCAGAATTATTTCTGGACTTTCAATTTTATACCATTGATTTAAATGTCTATTTTTATTCTGATGTCTGACTTTTTTGACTACTATAGCTTTGTAGTTTAGTTTGAAGTCTGGAAATATGATGCCTCTGTTCTTTTTTGTCAGAATTGCTTTGGCTATTCAGGGTGTTTTGTGATTCTATTTAAGTTTCAGTAATATTTGCTCTATTTCTTTGAAGAATGCCATTGAAACTTTGATAAGGATTGCATTGAATCTATATATGACCTTGGGTAAATGGCCATTTAGTTCTTGATTTTAAAGAGAAAGCTTTCATTTTTTTATCAGTATTATATTACTTACAGGTTTGGGAAATATGAACTTAATTGCATTGAGTTAGGTTCCTTCTATTCCCAACTTGTTCAGAGGCTCTATCATAGATTGGTGGTAATCTTGTGAAATGCTCTGTTCATATCCATTGATATTATCATGGAATTTCAATATTTTCTTTTGTTTATGCAATAGATTCCATTAATTAATTTCTGTATGTTTAACTATCATTGCACTCCTGAGATAAATCCCACTTGTTCATGATTGTATAATTCTTATAATGTATTGTTGAATTTGGTTTGCTAAGATTTTGTTGAAGATTTTTGCCTCCATATTCATCAGGGATATTGGTGGTAGTTGTCTGGCTTTGGCATCATGAAATGTATTAGGGAGAATTCCCTCTTCTCATATTTTTAAATAATGAGCAAGGTGAAGCATAAGTTCTTTAACGGCTTGATAAAATTGGTTTGAAAAGTTATCTAGTGCTGGGCTTTTGTTGGAAGATTGTTTTTTATTATTCTTTCAATTTCCATGATTGTTTATTTGCCTCTTCTGTTACTTTGATTTGGTCTTGATAAATTTATTGCTTTAGAAATGTGTCCATTTCTTTAAGGTTTTGAATTTATTAGGGTGGAATTGTTTCCAGTAATCTCTTATGGTCATTTGTATTTCTGTGTTACTTGTGCTTTCATTTCTAATTCTGTTTATTAATGCTTTATGTCTTCTTTGTTCACCTAGCTAAAGTTTCATTAATTTTATCTTAAAGAACCAATTCTTAGTTTCACTGATCTTTTGTATAGTCTTTTTTATTTCTATTTCATTTATTTTCTTTCTTACTTTTATTGTTTCCTTTCTTCTACTCTCAGCCTTATTTGTTCCTCTTTTTCAAGTTGCCTTAGGTTTAATGTCAGTTTGATAATGGTTCTAAAGACAAAATTTATATCATGACTATCTTCTAAATGAGATGATTAGTCATCTATCAAGTTCTTCTAGTAAGTTTCTATTTATTATTTAAATGTCAGCTTTGCAAGTATTCCTTTTCTCGATGGTAAGGAAGTCATAGAAACTGAGCATATGTATTTGCAAGGAACTTTTTCTTTATACTTCTTATTATAGGGTCTTTTGTTCTTGGTTGATCAATTAAAATTTATTTATAAGATGGCATAACCCAGTAACAAGGTAATGTCTAACATCTATATAGAATAGATCAACCTCATACTACATTTGACATTCTTTGCTTGGAAAAATAAACCTTTCATGGAATAAGCTCAAATAAAAGGTTTGAAGCTATCATGTGAAATGTGATAGTTGGAATTACCTCCAGTGAACTATAAGTCACCGCTCCAAGTTGGCCCATTAAAATGTTGATAAACTCTTAGTAGGACCTTAAATATGTATTTATTCTGGGGCCTCCCCGGTGGCGCAGTGGTTAAGCGCTGCGCTGTGGAGCTGTCGGCAGCTGCGACGCGAGTTCGACGCCCGGCCGGGGAGAATCCCACATGGCGCGGCAGAACTCTCCTGCCTCGCCCGCTGCTCCCCTCAGCAGTGTATTTCTGATCTGCCTGTTCTGCTACTTGCTCTGTCTCTGGTGAACCTTCTCGCCGCCCCATGCCTCTGGCCTGTACCCCAGTTTGTATGTATAAATAAAAAATAAATCTTTAAAAAAATATATGTATTCTGAAATAACTTATATATAATATAATTAAGCCTACAAGTGAAATAGTGCCTACTAATAATCTACATTGGTAGAATTTTTTTCATTTTTTGAGCAAAATGGATTATAAACCTCTTTGTAAAAAATGTACTCAAGAGACAGAAATGCCCTTAATAATTATTGGAGTTAGAATATAGCTGTCAGCTTTTCTCAGACAGCTACGGTAAGAATTAACAGCCTCCCTAGTAGAAAGTAAATTTCCTGGGTCCAGAAAATCCTAGCATTAGCATCAGCTGAATATGGTACTAGCTGAAGCCCACATCTGACAGTTGAGATACAGAAATGAGTAAAAGGATATAAGAAAAAGAGATGAAAAGAAAAAAGAAAAAAAGAAAGAAATCATCGAGGGGAAGAAAGAGAAAATTAATCTTCAAGTTCTGCCATAGTTCTCTTTACCTCTGTTGTTACTAATTTAAAAATAGTTCATTTACATTTTCAGAATCAAAGATTTTTGACAGAAAAATATTTAATATTTAACCTATAAAGAAATAGCGACTACTGGGCCCCCCTGGTAGCGCAATTGGTTAAGTCTCAGCACTGTCCGCAGCCACTGCAGCGCAAGTACCATCCCCAGCCAGGGAGCTCCCCACATGGTGCAGTGGACCTCTGCTGACTCACCTGTTGTGCTCCCCACTCTGTCTCTGGTGAATCCTCTCACACACTCCCCAAACCTCTGGCCTATACCCCAGTTCTTGTATGCATAAATAAATAAATCTTTAAAAAGAGAGAGAGAGACTATTGAAGCAGGTTTTTAAAAATATCTTTTAAACTGCATTTGTAAATTCTTGGGGGGATTTTGCATACCCAGTGGAAGACATGTGTCCTCTCTGTTACAGGTTGATCCAAACAGCATTGCTGCAAGAGATGGCCGAATTCGAGAAGGAGATCGTATTCTGCAAGTATGTACTGTGGTATTTTCTTTAATTTTCTATGCTCTGTCCAACAGCTTTAGTCTTATTTTGTTTCATGTAAAATGTTAGAGAAAAATAACACGCCTTTGCTTTTAGATAATAACATCTACAAAACAAAAAGTTATCCTTTAAACCTCGTTTCGAATGAGTGGTATCATTTACTAAGAATTATTATCTAATAATTAGTGATTAAAACAATCTCTCTACTCTTATAACTTGACTTCAACTTCCAGCTCCATCTCTTACTTAGGCACATTAGTTAACGTGCTTCCTCAGCTTAAACAATGATAATAATAAAACATACTGTTGCAAAGTTCAGGTGTGGTTTTGTGTTTGATATGCTCAGTGCACAGTAAGTAATAACATTAACTGCTGGTATCACTAGCAGTAGTAGCAGTTATTGCTGCATTCTCACCCCTCCAAAAAAAAACTAGGTAAACCTATATCCCAATGTTCCGTTACTATATGAAAGTCTAGAAGTTTGGAAAAGTTTTAATTATTTACAGAGGAATTGCTGAGGACAGATGGAAAATATGTGCTTTCTTCTCCATGTGGAAATATGAAAGCAGAGACTAAGTTCCAGTTTAATGAAAGTTGGTATGCTGATCTTAAGGGGGAGTGTAGTACTGGAAGGATCCACGCCAATTCAAAAATAACTCCGAAAACCAAAATTTCTGCCCTAAACCGATCTTCAGCCACTCTGTAGCTTATGCGTTGTTCCCCATAAAGAATGGCTGCAGAGGGGCCTCCCTCCCTGGTGGCACAGCGGCTAAGCGCTGCGCTGCAGATCTGTTGGCAGCGGCTGCACGAGTTCAGCGCCCAGCAGGGGGAGAATCCCACATGGCAGGGCAGACCTCTCCTGCCTGCCCGCTGCTCCCCTCAGCAGTGTATTTCTGTTCCCCACTCTGTTTTTGGTGAACCCTCTCGCCGCCCCACACCTCTGGCCTGCACCCCAGCTTGTATGCATAAATAAATAAATCTTAAAAAAAAAAAAAAAAAGAATGGCTGAAGAAAGACACACAGCACCCAGCTCGCAGGTCCCCATTAACCCAGAACAAGAACAGAGGTCCTTCAGCATTGGGTTTAGGGCAGGTCTCAAAAGCAAAACAGGGAGGAAGACTTGGAAGACAAATTGAGGAAGTTACAAACTGGGAAAACATTCGGCAAAACTTTGCATCTCTGTGACATCTACAGTTCCCATCATTCTTAGTAGATATGAAACCCTGAAAGAACTTTCTTTGAATTTAACATGAATGGATTCAACACTGTGCCTAGAACAATTAAGACACAATATGGCGTCCCAGAGAAGATGTGGCCGTGACACCTTGAGCACTTGCCTGAGGGAGACCCTGCCAGCCTTCTGATATTCTTTTCTTTCTTGAGGGTGAAGAAAGAAAATCACAAAATCACAACTCTTCTGCATGCTCCCCTTCCCTTTCTCCAATGAAATTGCACAGAACTTTTTTTCATCAGGGGCCCTCTGCTAAGGCTCCAATTAGGAAAGAATACAAAATTTTCAGAACGCTTCAAGAGGATGTGATTTCAACTTCAGTGAACTCCCTGGTTGGTGGCCTGAAGTTAGACAAATGGAATGTGTCTGTCAGTGGCTATGTCAGGGGAAGGAAAGTGAATTTGAAAACCGAGACTCAGTCTTGTTTCCTACTTTGTTTTCAGTGACTTTCTCAATCACACATGAATGAATGAATTCATGAATTCATGAATGAATGAATAAAACAAAGGCACTCAGTGAGGAGAGTAATAAGACAGATGAATAAAAACTGCTGTAGACCCTTCTTGATACAACCTCATTAAGAAAACTATCATTTTATGCATCATACAGAAAATGAAAGCTTCAAGATATTTTATTCTTTGTTTTATTTGGAAATGATTTTAAATCTATTTTTCACTTTGTTAATATCTCAAATTAAGTGCACCAAAAAGAATAGAACCAGGGACACTTGGCTATTCAGTGCAACGCCCAGCAAGCATTACCCAGTGCAGAGAACGCTCTCTGGCTTAAAAGCCTGGTAGATCCGGTGTCACCATATTAAATTACCCTCACTGGCCCCATTTTTTATGTTGTTGGGTCATGTTTCGGCTGTCACTTCTCACCACCAGCTCACCACACCCTGCAGCCTTGCTACCTCCCTTCCTCCTTTGCTGTAAATCACTTTCCCATAGTTAGATACACAACACAGTTGCTAAAACCACTTCTACAAGCTCTGTGGCTACAGGTGGATGAAATAATGTACATATGTTTCCATATCGGTCTACAATGTGCTTTGACACTTTCTTATTCTTGGTTATATTGTGGGCAGATAAAGTTTTCAGATAAACTACTTACTGGACTATCAGGCATTCATTAATGGAGCTGGTTCATTGCCGAAGCAGCAGCAGGCTTGATGAAGTGCTGTTGCCTCCCTGATTACTTTATATTCAGTGACAAATATGTCACACTTAATGAATAAATACATGTCACATTAAAAAGCCTAGAATTCAATTCAGTCTGCCCACACAGGAAACGAAGAGTCTTGAGGGTGATATTGAAATTATATTAAATAAAACTGTGACAAAATTGTATCCACAGACAAATAGCTCCCATCTGGCTGATAGGGAGATTACTAGATACCCTGCAATGAACAATTAATGACTCCTTTCCCAAAGAGATGAGGATGGAAGAAAGAAAAGATTTACTTCTCATCCTCTAAGTTTCCTGGCTGGCTTTTATTTAAATGAATCTCTTTAGAGCAACTGTGACTTTAATTTCATGTTCATGATCACCTAGGTGGAGAATTTCTGTGATTCTGCCCTCAATTGTGTAGCTAAAATTTGGCAAGCGTAGTGGACTACAGCCTTGTGAGATGACCTCACCTAATGAACACACTCACTTACACACACATGTGCACACACATGCACACACAGAGGCACTACTCAATGTTGACATAAAGTAGGAATAATGCAGAAGGGAAGCTATGAATTAATACTCCTAATCCTGGTGCATTCTGGGCAACTCTCTCTTGTGTCATTGCCACAAACTTGTGTATCAGATGTGTCCCAGGAATTAATACAAGGAAAACTGCAGGGCTGTATAAAGACATAACATTTCTGAGCCAGGGAGGGAGGATTAAAGTCAGAATTCAGGATCGGCTTTCCAAAGGTAAACTATATTTCTATTTCCTCCTTAGGATAGTAAGTCTGTAACATTCCATGTGAAATGCCTAATCTTACGTTGGAAAAAAATCAGTGAGTAAGAATCTTGCCCCTACAGATGACTCCACGAGAAAACCCTCAAAACCTTCAACATTGGAACAATATGACTTCTAATGAGCTTTCGCTGCTTCCTGTGCTAGATAAACACTGGTCCCCGGCAGCTCTCGTCCCCTTCCTGCCTTCCCTTTGGATACCTATTTCTGTTCCTTCCATCTCTGTCTCTATACTCCCTTCACTTTCTTGCCCTAATAAATATGAACATACCTAAACTAAATCATTTCACTTTTACTTTGGGTTCCTGAGCTTTCAAATTAGATATCTTGGTTGGACACCCACAATATTACTTGCCCACCTTGTTCTAGTACACTAATATGGGATGTACTATTGTAGACTACATCGTACACTCATATAGTATAGGCAAGTGTAGTATTTCATGTGCACTAAAAATGGGCATGTTCAAACAAAAAACTAAATTCAACTATTTGTAAACTTCTAGGGTTTTACACACACAAACATCCACACGTTCATTTGACACTGAGGCAAAAGTGAGATTTTGACTGACTTATCCTGGTCAGTGCCACAATTCTATGTCAAGGCAATATCTGCATTGAAACTAATATCTACATATGGTCAGGCACAGACCATGGAACAGATATATTTTCCAGCAAATTTTTTCCTCATGTATAACAGAACATGTGTTGTCTTTCCTGGTTCTCTTTCTCTATCTTTTCTTAAAAGAAAGTCTTAAATTAAATCACATTGGCATGTCAACTCGTCTGTCTCCTCTTCTTGATCTTTCACTGGTGTTCTCGAGCATAGCAAGTTGCTTTCCCATTAGCAATCCTGTAACTAGGAGCCTCACGCTTCAGGGGAAAAAAGCTAGTGAAGGCTGAAAGCACTCCCTGCTTCCATTCCTCAACTCTTCTCCTCCCTTGAGAGGCTGAAAATCATGACTGCATTTCTTACCCCCAAACTAGTTTAGGTATCAAGTGAATATCCTGAATTGTGGAGTAGGATTTATCAACCAGTTGGCTAAAGTGGCTTTTATTTTGAAAAAGAAGCAATAAGTTGCCTTTTAATAACAGATTTCTGATGCAAATATATTTCTTTTTTAAAAAAAGGTTTTATTTTTATTTATGCATAGAAGAACTAGGGTGTAGGCCAGAGGTGCGGGCAGTGAGAGGACTCATCAGAGTCAGAGTGGGGAGCAGAACAGGCAGATCTACTGAAATCCACTGCTGAGGGGAGCAGTGGGCGAGACAGGAGTGGTCTGCTGCGCCATGTGGGTCAGCTCCCTGGCTGGGGATAGAACTCAGGCAGGCAGCGGCTGCTGATAGCTTGATCGTGCTGTGACTTTAACCCCTGTGCCACCAGGAAGCCCACAAATGTGTTTCTTTCCATATGATCTTGAATGTAAAAGTGTTTCTCCAACATCTGTCTTGTCCCCCCAAATGCCAGGGCTGGAGACCATAGCTCTGTTCGTGATTTGGTCACAAAGATGGATGCCAACTGGGAAAGGGTGAATATCAGATAACCTTGTTGTCTGCCCATAGCCACCTAAGCATTAAAGATACATATGAGGGGCCTCCCCGGTGGCGCAGTGGTTGAGCGCTGTGCTGTGGAGCTGTCGGCAGCGGCGACGCGAGTTCGACGCCCGGCCAGGGAGAATCCCACGTGGCACGGCAGACCTCTCCTGCCTCACCCGCTGCTCCCCTCAGCAGTGTATCTCTGATCTGCCTGTTCTGCTCCCCACTCTGTCCCTGGTGAACCCTCTCGCCGCCCCACGCCTCTTGCCTGTACCCCAGCTGTATGTAAAAAAAAAAAAATACATATGAGGTGATATCTTCTATTACTTTTTAACTTTTATTGAATATTTTAGGATAACATTGGTTTACGACACTAAATCGAGTCTTTAGTGTTGAGCATGAAAATACAAACAATGGTGGTACCAAGGGCACTAGTAGCATGCACAGTAACTCACCCCAACCTTGGACATTTGCTGTATATTGACAATTAGTTAAACCTGTTATAGGATTATACATTGAACCTTTATTCTATAACAGCCCTCTACACTTTTATATAGGAAACATAATAATATATTAAAGTAATATGAAGAGTGTGTAGATGATGGAAGAGAAATTTAGAGGAAGAATTTAGAATTATGTAGATAGTATACTCCTGTGGAGACGAGAAGAAAAACTGTTGAGAATTATCAAATGGAAGAGGTGATAAACTACAAGATTTAAATTCAATCTCTTTGGGATCAAATGATCCTACAGTGAAAGATTATTAGGTCTATAACTGATAGACAAATGGATATATTGCAATATGCTACTAAGAATTACTATTAAATAGACATAGGCTCTCAAAACTCAAAGTGTGAGACATTATTTTCAAACTACACTTTATGGGAAACTACACAGTATCATGGAAACTGTCACTGCCAGTTTATCTTTATTTGAGAAAAGACCTGAGATTTGGCATAGAAATTGCTTTTCAGACATATATATGTATTTACAAAAGTTCACAATATAGTATTTTTCCAGTCATTCATCCCCATTTTGAATCATAACCTCTTTTTGTTAATTTGATAAATTCATTTGTGATCTGAAGAAAAACAGGGAAATAGATTTGAAATTTGTAAAATCTCAACTTCCTGTCTACATATGCAAGTGAAAAACTCAACTTCCTGTCTACATATGCAAGTGAAAAACTGAGGTGATGTTCATCTACTTTTTGTGTGTAGTACATTTAATAAGAGTTTAGAAATACAGAGAATTTACTGTGGCCCAAAGTTGAGATTCTTGGGTTTAAAATAATCATATCTATCTTCAAGTTTCAGCCAAAATCTCAGAGACCCACAAGGGGAAAAACTTAGTTGTTCGCTTCATGCCTTTAAGCAGAAATCCTCAGTGAAAGATGTTACGTTAATTACTGGAAAAAATGTTCTATGCAGACATGTTTTCTGTTGAATTTATTGAAATATTCAATACTTATTTTAGAATTACTTGACCTCTTTAATTAAAATTTCTGCATATTTTGATTATGTTATAGATCAACAATCTCATCTCTATAGATTTGGGCAGTCAATAAAAAAAATTAAATATCTGAAAAAAAAGTTCTACTATCTAGGGGTTAAACACATTTGAACATGAAAATGCAATTTAATGGGCAAACTTTAGCAACTATATTTGCCCTAACTGTAGAACTTTAAAAAGAAATGAATTTATTTTTTGCATAGAAGAACTAGGGTGCAGGCAGAGGTGCGGGGTGGGGCATTGTGAGAGGAGTCACCTGAGACAGAGTGGGGAGCAGAACAGGCAGATCTACTGAAATCCACTGCTGAGGGGAGCAGCGGGCGAGACAGGAGAGGTCTGCTGCACCCTATGTGGGTCAGCTCCCTGGTCAGGGATCAAACTCAGGATGTTGTGGTGACACCAGGGAGGCCCCACAAATTATGTTTCAAATGTCACTGGCATCTTTTCTTTTTAATCAAAAGTTTACTCAAGTTTGGTTTCTTTCACTAAACATTCTTATTAAAGAAAAAAAACCTTAATCTTAATGTTTTTTCTTAACTTTAGGTGTTCTTAAAGCATGAACATTAAGCTACTCCACTAGTTTTGTTGTCTTAGAACATGGATAAATATTAGAAAAGAATGGAACTACTGATGAGGATGAGACTGATGATGATCTTTTCCTTCTTTTCATTAAACACTGAAAGATACCCCGAGAGTGACTCGGGACAACTGAGTCAGACCCACACCGGGATATGAAATGATTAAATGAAAATGCAATCAGCAGTAGCCTGGGAGCACTGCCTGGTGGGAGATAACTGCGGCTCTCTAATTGGCTCCCAGTGAGCGCGCAGGATAACGGATTTCAGTTGTGGGATTGCCAGTCTGCTTGCCCCAGCACTATTATCTCAGAGTGACACTTCCATTACTCTGAGCGGAGAAAGATGAACGTCACCTGTCAGGGACTGGTTAATTGTATTGCTAGATGTATGTTGCCAGGGCGCAGGTTGGACATTTATGAACATAACTGCTTCCTCTGATGTCCGCCATCCTTCAGAGATCGATATGGCTCTTACAGTAAGCGCGTAATTGAGTGAAGGCACTTACCACGAGGGACTGAAGATGAGCCCATTGTGTGAGCTTCATTGTCCATACATTTACCATAAATGAGCTGATATTTGCCATTTATTGTGTGCAGCATTGTGGAAATGGAAACTAATGTGCCACTTTCATTTGTTTTCTAGATAAATGGTGAAGATGTCCAGAATCGAGAAGAAGCTGTGGCGTTGCTGTCTAGTGATGAGTGCAAGAGGATCGTGCTGCTGGTTGCGAGGCCAGAGATCCAGGTCAGAGCAGGCCTCAAAAGGCTGGAGATGGAATTTTATATTCACTCGCTGCCATTCCAGATCAAATCGGTGCCGTGGATATTTGTAAAACCAAGTGTACAAGGCTGTAACTGTGTAATCTTTCCTAACTTCCCCGCCTTTCAAAGACCGTTATGAACTTAAAGACTCCCTTATCTTGCTCCATGGAATGGCAGCTAAACATCTTCTTTTTTCAAAAAGCCCACAAAACTAAATCATTATTCCCTCCTTCCACTTGCTGGTTATTTAAATGAGTTCATAAATAAAAATGGTTAATTGTACACATTTTTTAATTCTGCTTGGGTTCTGACTTTAGGTTTCCATCTAAAAATACTTAATTGGCACATTAAGGTATCTTGAAAAAAATCTCTAATGAGACGAACATTAGCATATCCAGCTCTCGACTTAAACCTCTTCGGAATAACTTTGTCATATAAAGCACCCTCCGTGGCATGTGAAGTTCCAGGTATAATAAATGAATTTTTTCCAAGTTTAGAGGGACAAAAACATCTGTCTGGCCAAAAAAAAAAAAAAAACAAGCTGATAGGTTCTAAGGGGATTTTTTTTTTTATATCTTTACAGAGGGAGATGTCATGAAATTAAAGGAGAGGTAATGGTGGACGAAAAGTACTATTGGTATTTCCTTTTATATCCTTTTTGATACCCCACCACAATGCAGAAAGAACACCATATCGTCACCCTTCTACCCATCTGTCCATAATCTGAGTGAAGTTGGTTATATCACCATTTGTCTCCTAGGTTATTGATCTGATATTTTTTAGACTCAGTAACGACATACTGTCTATAAATTACATTGAGTAAGTGTATTTCGGTGTCAGACGGAATCCTGACTTGAATATAGTGGTTATAAAAGATCACCCTTTTTGTGTATATTTCCTTTATGCCCTTGACCATTCTAAATGGTTCCCATAAAGCCTGCCATAGCCCAGGGAAAGTTACACACCTGAGGTCTTAAAAGCAAGTTAGGAGCTGATACAACGAGCTGATGTGAATTTTTAAAATATGCATGAAATTTCATGAATAACCTATTAATTTTGCAAACCAGTGTATGTCACGGATCCCATTTTTAAAAAAAGAACAGAAAAAAAATGGTTGAATGTGTTAGAGAAATTCAGAACTCGGTAGTCCTTTCTGTTGTAGAAAAGATATTTCGATGTTAGAATGTGGTTTCCCTACCCTTTTCATGTAACTGTTGGACAACCCCATCAATTTAGAATTAAAGCATTTTCTTAAACTATGTCACAGAGTAGCTATAATGAACTGTGGAAGAATAGAAATTAATGGCCTAAGACCAGATCTTATTAATCTTTGATGGAATACATATGCTTGATGGATTCAGTGACATTTTTTGCATCTGACTACATTTTACTGACCCCAAGGAATCAATGTTGGAGGATGAATTTTCAGGCAAGACTTCCTTCCACAGTTGATAAAAGATGGTTGTCTGGCTGAGACACTGTCCTGTCTGTCAAAATCTGAATCTGCTCTGGCCCTTTGCTCCTGCAGAAGCCTTTGTGACACTGCAAGGAAGCTAATTGCCTTTGGAAAGTCAGATGACTAGAAAAAATAAGGAAAGAAAACACATTTTAACTTGCAGCTTTAAAATGTAATTTAAGTGGAACCTGCTATATAGTGGAAGAGAAAAAAAATCTCACCTTTGTATCACCCATATTTTCCCATCAACTTCAGCATCTCACTATTGCATTTTTTTTGCATGAGTATTTACTCAGAGAGAATGTGGGTGTTTTTTGTGTGCTTTTTCTAGCCTTTTTCATGTTTTAATGTTTCAAAGACTCTGTACATTCTTGGAAATGATCTATAGTTGCTGGGGGCAATATTGTGCATCTGTGCGATATTTTAAAATAACTCATTTCTTTCATACCCTGTCAACTTTTTTTTTTCTTTTCTGCCCATTTTCTCTCTCAGACCATTAAAGAGATTGCTATTCTTTCCTATTCCCCCTGGGACATTGGGCAGTGAGGGTTCTCAAAAGAACTTGTAGCCACTACTTGTAATACTGTGCAGGATGTTTCCTTCTCAAAAATGCCGTGTGTGTGTGTGTGTGTGTGTGTGTGTGTGTGTACACATGCAAGCATGCCACTGCCACACAGCAAGATGTCTGTTAACAAGGAGACCCCTCCATTCTCTGCAGGCGGGCGTGGGGGGAGTTCTGCCTATGTCAGTCGAAGGAAGTGAGCGAGGAGAATCTCTCCACACTTACTATGCTATTTATCTCCAGCCTCAAGGAGAGTCTAATCAAAATAGACATAAACTGACTATAAATGGCAACTCTAGGATGGATGGGTTTGGTTAGTAAGAAAAGAATTACTGGGGATCATTAATTAACAACTGCCTTTTATACTCCAGACCTTCCCCAACCATTTATTTAAATTTCAAAAGACTCTGTTCCATCACTCATGATATCTGTGTTAGCAAATATTTTGTTTTGATGAGACTAATGAAAAGTTCCTTGCTGTGCTTTCAAAAAATAAACTTTCTAACTTGAAGCAATTTGGTTTAGTCTCTGGGATTGCTATTGCATGAAATTTAAAAAGATTAAAGAATGTAAAACTTGGACAGTTAAAATTGGGATGGATTTAAATTTTACTCAGTTATTTTCATAGTTCATCTGCATATCAAAGTCAAAGAACTTGCTCTAGTTATTCAGGTGACATTTACATGAATAAGGATGAATAAATGTCCCAGTTCTCTGCCCCTGTCAGTTTTAAGGAAATGTAAATTCTGGAGAGCTAGAATAATAGCTCCCTAGAGCTAGAACAGCAAATATCAAGAAGCCTGTGTTGCCTTCATATTAATGAGTATGCTGTGTATTCACTAACAGCTCTTCTCTTTTTTCTTTTTTGTAAGATTTATTTATTTACTCATACAAGCTGGGATGTAAGCCAGAGGTGTTGGGGGGTGAGAGGATTCCCCAGAGACAGAGTGGGGAGCAGCACAGGCAGATCAACTGAAATCCACTGCTGAGGGGAACAGCAGGCGAGACAGGAGAGGTCTGCTGCGCCATGTGGGAAGCCCCCTGGCTGGGTATAGAACTCGTGCAGCAGTGGTTCTGGATAGCTTCATAGTGCTGTGACTTAACCCGTTGCACCACCAGAGAGGACCCACTAATGCCTCTTCTGTGCAGATTAATGTTCTTTTAAGTGTGTTTTGATTTTAAGTTCTTGAAGTTCAGTTCCCTTAAAAGCTTATTTTGCCCATTTGTTCAATGGTAAAAATACCTCAAACTGCTGTTAATGTTGCCTCACTAGTAAACTGCAGTTTCTTTGTAACACAGACTAAAGCCAAACCACAATAATTGAGTTAATTTAATCAATACCCAATTTAAGTAATCCAGCACCAAAATCCCACTTTGAGGCAAATTACATTCATCATACTAGCAAGGTAACCCCCATTTTCCACTTCACCTCATACGGAGAAGCTGAAGAGATTTGTGCAGTGTAATTTGTGCAGGTGTCCCACAAGAATGCTTGGGCTCTGCACCCATGAACGAAACCCTGCATGCCCCACCACCTCACATGCGTTCCTCCTTGGAATTGGACCTGAAATATGAGTGCCCATGATATAACATTACTTTTTTGAGAATATTAACTTAGAATTTCCCTTTTTTCAAATAAAGTATGTGTTGGCTGTGTTTGTGGCAAGCTACCATCTTATTAACTTGGAAACCATCCACTAGGGGAAAAAAATAATGCTGGATAAGGGTAGAGGGGGCCTACGGGTGGGGGCACTTTCTGTGTAGTCACATTGGGGGACATTGTCAGGGAAAAAAGCCCAATTGTCTCCTGGCCCTATTAGTACCACTGCAGTTTTTTAATAGTGGGACTGTTGGAGGTAATGAGTGTGACAGCTGTGGATTATGCAGTATGCTTTTCATACATTTTGAAAGACGATAATGTTCTGTGCTGTGAGATCTATTCTGTTATGAGAGAAAATCTGTAGTCCTGTTTCAGGAAAGGATAAAAGGCATAAGAGTCTTATTTTTTTTTTTAGCACCTTTTCTTGCTTCTGAGAGGTGAACTATCAGAGGCTGGTATTCTGAAGAGAATCATTATGATAAAAGGGACTAGTCAGGCATCACCATTTAAGTTTACCCTATTTTAGCATGAGTTCTCGCTAACCTAATAGAATGTATTAATGTATTATTTTGCAGCTGGATGAAGGCTGGCTGGAAGATGAAAGGAATGAGTTCTTAGAGGAGTTAAACTTGGAAATGCTGGAAGAACAGCATAATGAAGCAACGCAGCACATAGCCAAGGAGGTGGAGCAGGTAGGAAGAACAATTTGAACTACATCTTTTGAAATGTTGCCAGTTCTTTTTATAATGTCTAATCATCAATAGAGTTAAAAAATCAAAGAGTTTGATCACACATCTCTGTCATGACAAGTTTTGAGAGTAAACGATCTTTCAAATGAAACAGAAGGAATACATTTTGAAAAGTTTCTATTCAGAGTATTTCTGCTTTGAGAAGCTTGGAGATGATTGTCAATGCTGACCCCAGTACTGTTCACCCACATTTGGAAATTTAATAGTAAAAATGTGTTGTTTCTTGGGTCTCCCTGGTGGCACAATGGGTTAAGTCTCAGCACTATGAAGCTATCCGCAACCACTGCAGCACCAGTTCGAGCCCTGACCAAGAGCTGACCCACATGGCACAGCAGACCTCTCCTGTCTCATCTGCTGGTCCCTCAGCAGTGTACTGCAGTCCATCTGCCTGTTCTGCTCCCCACTCTGTCTCTGGTGAATCCTCTCACCACCCCCACACCTTTGTCCTACACCCAGTTCTTGTATGCATAAATAAATAAATCTTTTTTTAAAATGTGTTATTTCTCTGTATGCTAGTGGAAACAATCTATAGCTCATGAGGTGACCCTTCCACTTAAGAAAGCAATTTTACACTTTAAATTTTTATTCTATCTACTTGAATATTTAGGCAACTATAGAATGAACATGGCAAGATAGAAGCCATCAATCATATTTGGGGCTCAGGTATCCTGCTTACATCTTGACACCTGTGAATAGGAGTAATTCTCATCGAAATTATTGACATCATTTTGTCTTAGGGCCACATATTCATACACAAAAAATTATGCGCTCCTACAATGTACGATCCTAAGAATACCAAGGAAAGTGAACGGAGTTCCTGCCCTTAATCCACAGTGGGACTGCGGCAGATTGAACCTTAGGGGCCTTTCATTCTGTGGTTATTTTCTTTTTGGATCAATGCACGCTAGATTTTTTTTGTTGGATTCACAGCCGTCGTCTGCCTGATAATACGTTATTAGTGCTTACACTGTCAGCTTACCGATTTGCTTCATTATCATCCTATTTTCGGTATTAATTCTTAACACATCCTAAATGATCTTTTTTTAATTTGACAGATTGAGGAACACAAAACATAAACATTCTATCATTTTATCAAGTTGAATGATGGAACAGTATTGATATGCTAACATCTCACGTCAGAGATGAGCTTGCGCGCGCAGGCGCACGCGCATCTCCACCACTGCAGGTGACATCCACAGAACCCTGGGTCCCGAAACAGATGCTCACGCGCCACCTCGCAACAGTAGCTCGTGCTCAAAAGTGTTGCTGCTGTTGGGGCGATTGCTCTTCAATACAGGTGGACAGATGGAAATTTTTATGTATGACTTCAACGCTAGTCGCAAATAAAGATATTCTTCGGTGGCGGATGCTGGTTACATGCAAGAAAGTCCTTGCTCCAGGCTCTTTTTCTCTTAGATACAAAATATGACCTGATACAGAATTGACAGGAGGATGTTGGAATAAAGAAGGAAGGAAGAAATCCTGTCCAGCTGAAGTGATAGGGTGTCAGGTGCTGCTACTTATCAGGTGTCACACAAATGCTCGGTCTTTTGAGGAAACGTTGGATGTCCCTGCGGTAGATTCTCATTCTGTGGAAATTTTTCTTTGCCATGAGACTGAAAAATGATGAGAAGTACAGAAATCTTTAAAAGTCCTTTGCCCTTCTAAACAACAATACTACATTAGAAATGTCTCGGTCGAAACATTGGCTGTCATGGCAATAATTCCATGGGGAAATGATAAATGATAGAGTAGCATTTTGTCAACCAGGATTTCCAGGTCTGAGAATGGAAAACTGTTTATGTTCACACATACTTGTAAACCAAAACAAAGAAATAAATTTCATTTTAAAATGCATATTTATACTTAAAAATGAAAATACAGATTCATGTGGATGTTTGTTTTGCATACTGTCAATCCTTGAGCTACGCCCAGTGTAGCATAACTCACAGCATAACCTGTGGGTGTCATTTGTACTGCATGTAAAATAAGTAAAAATAATACTAGTCCTCTTGTACTTTTTCCAGTTCATCACTAGATATGAGAAAATATAAATGCAAATGTATATAAACTCAAATGGCCAATATCAGTCACATTCTCTGGGGGGGGGGGATTTCCAGTGGAATATTGAGAAGTCACCACATTTGATACTATTGTCATATTATAGCTAGGGACAGAGGCAGTAACAGTGTTCCATTGTTAGGTATAGTTATTTATAACATTTTTTATTAATAAGATTTCAAACCAATCTCAATATGTTTTCAACAATCAGAGAAATGCTTTAGGGAAAGATCAAGAATCCTAGCATAATGTATGCATAGTCCTGTTTTCCCCTCTCGCCTCTGTTATATTTTGTTCCATCATTATTTCCATGGAAAACAAATAATTTATATAAAGACACCCTCTCAGACCTGATTCAGAACACTCTTTACCACCTATTCAGTCCTTCTTTAACAATAATGGGCTTAATAATATTTAATTATATAGTTACACCTGCTAGAGGAAAAATATATTTATTTCCACCACCTACTATTAGAAACAATATATATACATAAAAAATAGTGAGTAAACTTAGACATAGGGGAATACACTCTGGAAACTGCCTCATTAAGTACTTTATGATGAGTGATGGAGGAAATAGTAATTTTATTCACAGAGAAAGAATTACTTGTGCATTCTCCTTAGGGCAGTGACAGAAATTGTTCTTCATGAAAGTAAAAACTTCCCAGGGAATGAAACTTACAGTGAGTGCATGACATAATCCTACAGCAGGAAGAATCTGGCTTCAGACTAGCCCATCCTACATTTTGTGATATTGGCTTACCACACTCATTTTATTACTGAATCAGCAAATTTCAGAAAAAAAATGATAAAATGTTAATGAAAACGATGCATCTCCTGAACTCCAGGACTCCATATTGCTGAAGACAGTTTAGACATCTGTCTTCCTCATGCTTGTGTTTACTATCACCTTGGAAACTAATAAAGTCACCTCATTTACACACTTTCACTCCAGTTTTCCACAGAAAACAAAAGGCAAGAATCCCTTATTTAAATGTGCCCTGTTCTATTTCTCCCCAAGTGGTTATCACAGCCACATTCAGGCAGTTTTTATTTTCTTTATTTCCCTTTGCATCAAAAGCTGCTATGAGCCAATGGCCTTTATTTCTAAAATTGTTATAGATCCCAAAGTGAGAGCTGCTTTCTAGGGCCTGTACCTTTGCCAAGAAGCATTGTTTTTCAAACAAGTTTTTCAACAAGTAGTGTTGCTTAAAATAATCGATTTTCTTTGTTCTTTTAACTTTCTCTTTTTCTAGCCAAAAAAACAAGAAGAAGAAGAAGGCACCACGGACACAGCTACATCCTCATCCAACAACCATGAGAAGGACAGCGGCGTTGGGCGAACCGATGAAAGCTTGAGAAACGATGAGAGCTCAGAGCAAGAGAATGTGGCTGAGGGCCCCAACAGCACATTTTTGAAGAGCAAGAGAGAACTGGGGCAAAGCCAAGACACGCTAGGAAGCCTTGAACTTCAGTGCAATGAGAGCTTCGTGTCTGGCGAGTGCCTGGACTCAGACTGCACGGGCCACCCAGACGAAGAGTGTGAAAGATTCCGGCAGCTCCTGCAGCTCAAGTGCAAGATCGGAAACCACGGCGAGTATGACCTGTATTACTCGAGCAGCACAATCGAATGCAATCAGGGGGAACAGGAGGGAGTGGAGCACGAGCTGCAGTTGCTTAACGAAGAGCTAAGAAACATTGAACTTGAGTGTCAGAATATCATGCAGGCTCACAGGCTCCAGAAAGTGACGGAGCAGTATGGCGACATCTGGGCATTGCACGAGGAAGGGTTCCGAAATTACAACACCAGCATGGATATGCAAAGGGGGAAACTCGACGACATCATGGAACACCCGGAGAAGTCAGACAAGGACAGCTCTAGTGCTTACAACACAGCTGAAAGCTGCAGAAGCACCCCACTCACTTTGGACCGGTCTCCCGACAGCTCCCTTCCGAGGATGATCAACCTCACCAACAAGAAAAATCTGAGAAGCACGGCTGCCGTTGATCAGTCCTCTTCCGGACAGAGCAGCAAAGAGTCCACCTCCACCAAAGCCAAGACCGCCGAGCAAGGTTGCATCCTGGCGTGCAAGGAGAAGATGCTGGAAAGCAAGTTCTCTGATCAGGAGAAGGCAGGCGGCGAGCACACCCCTTACCTCTCCCCCTACCACAGCTCCTCCTACAGATTCGCCAACATCCCAGCACACGCCCGCCACTATCAGAGCTACATGCAGCTCATTCAACAGAAATCGGCAGTCGAGTATGCGCAGAGTCAGCTCAGCCTGGTGAGCATGTGCAAGGAGTCCCCCAAGTGCTCGGAGCCCAAGATGGAATGGAAGGTGAAGATCAGGAGCGACGGCACCCGGTATATCACCAAGAGGCCCGTGCGAGACCGCATTCTGAAGGAGCGCGCCTTGAAGATCAAGGAGGAGCGGAGCGGCATGACCACCGACGATGACACCATGAGTGAAATGAAGATGGGGCGCTACTGGAGCAAGGAAGAGAGGAAGCAACATCTGGTGCGGGCCAAAGAGCAGCGGCGGCGCAGAGAGTTCATGATGCGGAGCCGGCTGGAGTGTCTCAAGGAAAGTCCCCAGAGTGGCAGCGAGGGCAAGAAGGAGATCAACATCATCGAACTGAGTCACAAGAAGATGATGAAGAAGAGGAACAAGAAAATCTTGGACAACTGGATGACAATCCAAGAACTGATGACGCACGGCGCCAAATCTCCCGACGGCTCGCGGGTTCACAACGCCTTCTTGTCAGTCACCACTGTATGACCGATGCAACTGATTTTCAGAGGATGCTACCAGTTTGGGTAGAGTATGATTGCCTCGTTAAATGTGGCATTTTTATATATATTTTGTGACTCTTTATAGTTTAAATTTTTTGTAAGCAAAAATACCTGGTAATTTTTCATTTGTTATTCATATACTGGTACCTTCTTTTTGGCTGAGATCTTCCTTTAACTTGTGATATATTCATAGTACTCATTTATATATATATAAAAAAAAACAGAAGAAAAGAAAAAAAACCTTGAAGGAAAATACTGAGGAGTCGATTAATTTCCTATTGTAATGTATCTATTGTAAGTTAAGATCTGGCTTTATTTCTCTAGTTTACTTGTTTTCTACTTTAATAACAACTCAATGCCAAAACCTTTCTATGCTTGCTTCTTGGTGGAATATGTAGTAAATCAAACCTGTTAATTAATCATGTGCCACATCTTGTCTTCTACATAAAGGCACCTCTTTTAACATCCTGTTGTACACTGAACATAGAAATGGCCATTGTCTTTGTCTCAGTAAAGTGTAAGTGGACAATCCTCTGTGATATGTGGTGACACATTGGTCATGTAGCTAGATAATTGTGGTAATTGTGACAACAAAAGAGAAATAAATTATTGATTATCCTTAAGAAATGTTATCAAGGAGTGTTTTATTTTCATTGTCCACTGTGTTACCAGATATAAATTAGTTACATATGTATACTATTTAGAAGACTCCTAATTGTGGATTATAAAATGTGTACATTTTCTATCACTTTTTTTCAATAAAATTGTCTTGAAATACCTCCCATAGATTATTGTGTCGCATATTTTTATTGGGATTAACTTAGAAGATATCAATAGATGCTAAGTAAAAATTCAGGAAATATGAATTTATTGAATATCTGTCACCCATATAAAGTAAAGCCAAGAAAAAATTTAAGGGAAAGACATGGAGAAATAGGGTCAGTGAATTGTTTGAGAATTTTTATAATGATATAGAGGGAAAACATGTCTTAATATCACAAACTGTTAGAAACAATATAGAGACACAAAAAATCATGAGTAAACTTAGACATATGTTTACATAAGCCATATGTATTAGGCAGATTGGAATGTGGTAATAAAATGCCATGGATTGTGTTACTTAAACAACTGAATTTAGGACCTCCCTGGTGGTGCAGGTCAATCTATAGGCTGCCTCATGAGTTCCATCCCCAGCCAGGGAGCTGACCCACATGGTGCAGCAGACCTCACCTGTCTCATCCGCTGCTCCCTTCAGCAGTGTATTTCTGTCCATCTGCCTGTTCTACTCCCCACTCTGTCTCTGGCGAATCCTCTCATGCCCCGCCTCTAGCCTACACACCAGTTCTTGCATGCATAAATAAATAAAGATAAATATTTTTTTTAAAAAACTGATTTATTTCTCACAACTCTGGAGTCTGGGAAGTCTAAGACCAAGATGCCAATAGATTCTGCTCCCTGCTTAGGGCTATCTTCCTGCTGGTGGGAACTTCTCACGGTACCCTCACAGAGTGGAGAGAAAGAGAGTAAGCAAGCATTCGTGTCTCTTCCTATAAATGGGCACTGATCCCCTCCTAAGTGCCCCACCTTCACGACTTCATCAATCACACCCAGAGATGCGATCTCCAACTACTTTCACACTGTGGGTTTGAACTTGAACATTCAAATTTGCGAGGGAGACGCAACTCAGTTCACAACACTGTGCATTTATTTAGATGATCATCTGAGGAAACTGTCTTTCTGTTAATTTCCAGTCTCCTCAACTATAAATGGTTATTGGGTTATTTAAATGTAAGATTATCAGATAGGCTTTTAAATATAGCTTTTCATCATTTAAATATTAACCCATATTACATACTGATAATGATGACAGCAGATTGAAAAGCCAGATCAACCAAGTTAGATCAAACTTTCATTTAACCCTAGACATAGTTTTCACATAATGAAGATACAATATTCAAATATTTCTGAAACTACCCTCCTGTATCACATAGTGGCTCCTTATTAGCTCTTGAATCAGACTCTTAATGCCTCAACCTTATATTCAAGACCCTCCATTAATTTACCACCTTCCCCACTGATCCTTTTCTTTAGATCTTCTCTGACTTATTCGTGACTTCTTAACAGCCCGTTCATTTCTGCTGAAGTTATTTTATGCTATTCTCTCTCAGATTTCTGTGCCAAATCCTACATCTCCTTAGAGCCCAAATCCTATATTTCCCTGCTTTTTACATTCAAGATGTGACAAATTGGTGAAAGGGTTTTCTCTTTGGTATCTCTTTTGATGACTTCTTAGCATCTTGGCATCAATGATGCACAGGCAGTAATCTTTAATCGTGGATATTTCATTCTTCTGTTATATGAATCATATACACAGAATTTATTGTCTCCGCGTGTAGATTTTAAGTTCACAGAGCTTTTCCCCTGCTCCCCCCTCTGTTTGTAAATGGTTGGTAGACTGTTACCTGAAAAATAATGAATGCAGGTGAGTTAAATTATTTTATTCATGCATTCTTCTCCTCCATACATTGATCCTTTTGTTCCTTAATCTTCTACCCACTTGAGTGCTTATTTTGGAAGCTTATTTACATGTAATGAAAAGCTGGACTCAAAAAATTTAACCCAGCAATAGTAATAGCAACTTAAAGCTACTAAAAATTTTGTCACTTCTAACTTTATCTACTGTTAATCCAATCAGTGAGACTATGCTGTGTGCTTAGAGTTAACTTTGAATCAAATGGTTTTAAATAAGACTACTTATCAATTTTAAAAGCCTATGTTATTGTTTTTCCTTTTGACACACTTGTGGTCTTGAATATTCACTGAATGTGAGTTATATCTATAGTAAATGTGATTTGGAGTCAACAAGTGTATTTCTCCAGAATAAACATGTACCAATCACAGAAGATAGTATTTCCACGTTACCAGCTTAATCATATTTTTATTAAAGACAAGTATGCTTGACAGTTGTTTAAAAATGTGAGGTTATAGTGCTATCACGGTGACGACCTGAGTTCGATCCTCTGCCAGGGAGCTGACTCACATAGGGCTCAACAGTCCTCTCCTGCCTGGCCTGCTGCTCCCCTCAGCAGTGGATTTCAGTAGATCCACCTATTCTGCTCCCCACTCCTTGTCTGGGGGATCCTCTCACCCCTGCACCTCTGGACTATACCTCGTTCTTCTAGGAAAAAAAAATTTTAATGAAATAAAATATGAGGTTAAAAAAAAGTAAGGTTAGTGTTTTTCATGTCTGTGTTTATATAATTTTACAAATTGAGACATGTCATTTTCAAAAATCAGTGAAAATCTGAAAAGTGCTATGTTTTATCTTTCTATATAACATATCTTTGTGCTTAACATGATTTTTTTAGTGAATGAGTAATAAATCCATTGTTCAACCAAGCAACGTGGGCTATATGTGGGATATTTTGTGTCAATTCAGAAGAAATGTCTGAATATAAAGAGGAAGTTATTTTTGTTTGGGCTTATCTTTGAAATCCATATTGATATTGCTTTTTATATTCAAGATGTGACAGAAATAGGTGTAAGGGTCCACAAGCTTAAGAAGACAAGGTTTATTTCCTGGGCATTTGTTCACTGCATGATATCAAGAAGACTGTAATTGCCATCTTATTTTCTGCAGCCTGTCCCTTTATGATGTGGGTTGAGGGAGGACTCCTCTAACTCACTCACCCCTACTTCCATACCGTGCCTTGCCCTATGTCTAAATCTTCCAGCCAAACAGACTCCTGTCATCCTTCTCATGAGCTTCCACTCGCTGCTTCAAACTCTGCTTGGTGATGGTGTCACATTATGCTCATCTCCAGAATCTTCTAGACCTTCTTTCTATCTGGTCAGGTTCAAAGCAGTGTTCATTTTTTTCTCAAAATGTGTCAGATCTTCCACAACCAGACGTCACCTTCTGGCAGGACCGTCGCTGGTCATGCTTAATAACTGGGACAGGTCCATACCTTTTCTCCCTGCACTCAGTTCCCAGCCGAGGGTCATCGGCGACATTTCCATCACTGGGGGGGAAGCCTTTGGAGTCTTTTCCTCAGCAGGGGATAAAAGCCGAGAGCTCAATAAATTATATAAAGACATCCATAATTTAACCTCAGCCTTATTTTCTGTCTGACCTCATACTTCCCTCCAGGTGGGACTTTTAACACCTCAAGGAATCTGTGTCTTCCAAAATTTGCAGGCAACATAGAGATTGGAGACATCCACAGGGGAGGGGAAGGAGGGAGGTCAAAACGGGAGGGAAGAGCACAGGTGACTGGGGTGATGGTCACGGGTGCCGCTGTGGTGGGAGAATTATGGGGACTACACCTGAGGGGAGAAATCAAGTGCTGTTCAAAAATGAACAACAATGTAAGAAAATAAAAAAGCTTAATAAAAAAAAAATCTGTGCCTTGGATAGATGAATAACTCGATGCTCTTTGAAATAAGGATCCTTCAAATTGTAATTGAGATTTAATTAAATTGTATTTGTATTCATTTATTATGTACTCAAACATCATTACTCTTCTATTTCTATTTATAATCATTACATAATTTCTATAATTAATATGGTAACATAATTACTATTAATTTTTATTAATTTTCAATAAATAAAACTGAACTCTGCAACATCTTCACCCACCAATTCAAATCTAAAAAAAAAAAAAAAACAGTAAAAAACTTTTCCCAGTAAATTACTACTTCTTTGATGTTTTGTTCTCATCAATTTTCTAGAATTTTCCAAGATGTGAATTTGGGGAGATGGTAAAGACTTAAAATTTAGATTAAACAAACCATTTCTCCTGAAATATGTATGATAGGTTTTCAGAAGTTCAGTAAATCGGGACTACAGAAAGCCACTGGCAGGGCCTCACTGGTGGCCTAGGGGTTCAGTCTCAGCATTGTTCCCACTACGGCCTGAGTTGGATCCAGGCCAGGGAGCTGAGCCACATGGCGCGGCAGACCTCTCCTGTCTCACCTGCTGCTCCCCTCAGCAGTGGATTTCAGTCAATCAGCTTGTTCTACTCCCCACTCTGTCTCTGGTGAATCCTCTCACCCCCTGCACCTCTGGCCTATACCCCAGTTCTTCTACCAGTAAAAAGTAAAAAGTCACTGGCAAAAGTAATTGACCAAGATGTCATTTAAGAAGGAGCAGTGTGAGATGTTTTGTTTATCTGTCTTTTGCTGTCTGCACTCAAGGGGACCAGGCTTTCGGCCAGAGCAGAATGAGCTTGGACTGTAGCAGTTTTGTAAGAAGTCTCCTGGGTCCTTATAAACCCGAGTAAATGACCACGAGTTAGTTATTTGGAGGATGCTTTGTGCTACTGCTGGTGCTCCCCTCTGCTTCTGTCTCACAGGGCTCCCCACCATCTTTCAAACATGCCATCCTCATTTTCACTGCTGCTCTTTGCTTGTGGTGTTTTGCGTCATAGTTAAATGCTTCTTCCCCTTCATTCATCCGTCCATCAATATTTATTACATCACTTCCCATATCGCTAACAGATTTTACTTAACTTTTGCTAACAGTGACTCTTATTTCTGGAAACTAAAAGTTGGTATTATCTTAGCACTCACTATGCTTTCCACCCACAGTGCCTGATTCTTTCCCCATAATGTATCTTTCAGTAGCATAGTACCTTGGGGGAGTTAGAAACCATCACCACATATGACTGGCATTTCTTCCGTTTTAACAAACAGCAGTGGCTCAGAATTTGGGGGTCATGCATTTTTTACATATCCTGGTCAACAGTCTTATATTGCTATAAGCACTGCCCTGGCTTCATGGACCATCTAGATACTAGATTCCGGTTTGTTATTCAGTGTCCACTGAGACAGTAAGTTCCCTGCCTCGCCCTAAGGAAGGGTGGAGTTGTACAGGGAGGGGAAGCTAGGAAAGATTGGGAAAAGGAAAAAGAAGTGGAAGAAGAAGAGAGAAGGCACTGTGGAGAGAGATGGAGAAAGAAGAGGAGGAGAAGGCACAGAGGAGGCACGTGGAGCAAAGAGACATGCGAGGAAGCTGACTTGCACCAGGGACGTGGGGGACATGGAAGGAGACACTTAAAAGAGACAGAGATGTGGGTGAGAGCCCCGTGGGGAGGCTGAAAATGGCGGCCTTTATCTTGGCTTATAGTTTGATTTTGCTCTTTTCCTTCCAAACTTGTCTGGCCCCCTCTGCCCCTATTCTATGGCTCCCCTTAAATCTAAGGTGACAGACTGGTGGCAGCTTTTGGGTCTCAGTGGCACTGCTTTGGGCCAACCCTATTCAGCTGGGCATATACCCACAAGGGGATGGGTCACTTTGGGTGTTTGATGTGGAAACTATATTCTTTTTCTCTTTTTCTCTCTCACACTAACTATAGTAAAGTCCTTTGTTACTGAAGGTCTTATGCACTAGCGTATGCTTGTTTTGATGAAGCGATGGCAGACCCATTTAGAGCAGACCGGTTTGGGGGTTCTGGGGTGCCCCTCATCCTCCCTATTAACACTCCCACATGTTCTTAACTCATATTAGCCATTACTTGTTTATTGCCTCCCAGGCCTGCCACTTGCTCAGAGTCTGTTCATAGACAAGTTCATTAAACTTGCTGCTGCCCAATCCAGTAGAGACAATACAGCATTTTTCTTAAGTTTGGAATTAAATGGATTAATACAGACAAGAAGCCTGATGGGTTCCAGCAGAGTGGACACTCAATAGAGTTTAGTTATTATTTTTATTTACCAGCAAAATGCAGCTAATATAATTGCATAGCTACTAAATTGCATAGCTACTTTACCACAGGTCTGGATTCAGACTTGTGATAGTCTGCCCCCCAAATCACTCTTCTTTTGACGACTTACTTTCCCCACATTAAGAATGAACCTCAGAGTTAAAAGCAACTCTCCCACTTAAGCTTTGTCAGTTTTTCAAGCAGAAGTTCATGTGCTGGTTGCTTTTTTTCTATGTCATCAAACACGTCGACTTTCTTTGGTTGAACTTCACCAGCCAACTTCTGTTTTCAATATTTTGGCACCTGTGGTGGGGGATTATGTGGGTAGATTTTGTTTTTGATCATTGAGCCTTTGATTGTCTCTCCAAGCTAACCAGGTGCATAACTACATCCTGCCTCCACTGTATTATTACCCTTCTCCATTGTGCTGTCTGCCACATATTAGGCAGCTATGGGACACTGTTGTAAAAACCACTTAGAGATCCATCTATGGAAAACATCACAGATACTTGAAGACTAGTGTTTTAATAGGAGCAAAATCAGTGCTAGATATTTCACCCTCAATTTTTTTTAAAGAAACTCAATAAGTTAAAGCATTTTCCCAACTTCACCTCTTTGATGGTAAGAATAGGTTAGTTGGGATACAATGTCCCAAAGTATCTTAGAGTATTTTTGAGATACTCTAGGAAGCAAAGCTCACTCAAATGATTCAAGAAACAAGCCCTTCTCTGACATTCTCCTTATGATGGATTCAATGAGTGTAGCTTACATTTTATTTGTGACCATTTAATTCAGCCTAACATCATTTTGAAACAAAACACTAATCAGAAGTTCAGTCAGATAGAGGATACAAAAAACAGAAATGCTACAAAACAATCAAGAGAACAAAATGTGTTGGAGAGACTATGATGCTCACCTTGCTAGATGCTTCAACGGGTAACTCACAGACTTCTTGAAATGAAATGTGAATACTTCAAAAACATATAGCTGTGTTAGTGGAATACTATTCAGCAATCAAAAAGGATAAATGCATGACATTCTCAGCAACTTGGGTGGAGCTAGAAGGGATTATGCTCAGTGAAATAAGCCAGAAAGATAAAGAAAATTATGGGATGGTTTAACTGATCAGAGGAATATAGGGGAACTTAATAAGGGATCAGAAAAAATAACAATAATAAATAAAAAACAAAATTAACAGGCAACTATAAATAAGACACATTTTGCAGGGGAGCTGGGGTGGGGAGAGAGGTCAAAACAGGGGAGGAAAGCGCACAAGGGACTCTCGTGATGGGTCACGGATGAATTGGTGGTGGGAATTTTATCGGGACTACACCTGAAAGAGAAAGCAAACATTATACAAAACTGAACAATGATGTAAACCATATATAAATAATTTTTTTTAAGTATCACTATTTCAAGCAGTCAATGCCTAAATATGGAGCCAGCAAGAAGGAGAGTGAGCGCTTCCAACACACTGGCCCCAGCTGTGGGCCATTCTCCGGGGACTCACAGTACTGAATAATGACTCACCCGTATTCTCACCAATTCTCTCATCTTGAGCCAGTTCCATTCTTTCTTAGAATCTCCACTTTTGCATTTTTAAAATGAGACTATTGGAATAAATGATCTCAAATGCTTATTTTGTTTCTAACATTCTAAAAATGTCCAAAATCAGCATTCAGTTCCAGATTTCCTTTTGGTGCAGTCATACCAAAATTTGACATGGAGCTATCTTAGATAGATTTATCAACTACCAGTGAAGCCAATACGGATATTTTAGAAATGAAAAATAAGCCAAATATTAAACAATGCCTAGCCCCACCTTTCTTTATTCATTAGCTGCCACAAACACACTGTTTCTAAAACTTTTTTTAAAAAAATTTAAATGTAGCATTTTTTCCTAAATTAACTTTTTGTTAATTTTCAGCCAATATATGATTTCTGCCCTCAGGTGTCGTCACAACAGCATCCCCATCACCAAAGCACCCATAGTCCATCGTCATATTCCCTTTGCTCTCCTCCTTCTTCATCATCCCCCTCACACCTGCCCCCTTCCCGACCCCACGCCTTTGTCTTTGACCCTTTTTTTTCTATATTCCACACATAGGTGATACCATCTAATATTTATCTGTTTCCTTCTGACTTGTTTTGGTTAAACATCAACACTAGAAGTATTTCAAATGATGGTCTGCACCATCTGCAAGAATTAACTCTAAGGGCCTACCCAGTGGCGCAGCGGTTGAGCGCTGCACTGTGGAGCTGTCGGCAGCGGCGACGCGAGTTCGACGCCCAGCCAGGGAGAATCCCACATGGTGCGGCAGACCTCTCCTGCCTTGCCCGCTGCTCCCCTCAGCAGTGTACTTCTGATCTGCCTGTTCTGCTCCCCACTCTGTCTCTGGTGAACCCTCTCGCCACCCCACGCCTCTGGCCTGTACCCCAGCTTGTATGTATAAATAAAATAAAATCTTAAAAAAAAAAAAAGAATTAACTCTAGGATCATAGAATTGTAGTCTAGAAGAGAGACCTCATCTCCTGAATCTTGCCTATTTATGGGTCATGTGGCTTAAACATTCAGGAGTTCTAATTAAAAACTTAAACTTAAAAATTATCAATTAATAACAGCATTATTTATAATAGCCAAGTCACAGAATCAGGCCCGATGATACTCAGGAAAAAGAAATTGTGGACAATTCAAATACAATTCCATTGTATTCAATGGAATACTATTTTGCTGTTTAAAAAGATGTAGTAGTCATAAGACCTGAAACCATAAAATATATAGAAGAAAACAAAGGCAAAACAATACATGACTTCTACCTTAGTAAAATTGTTAAAGACACATCCCCCAAAGCAAGGATAGTGAAGGAAAAGATAAATAACTTGGATTACATCAAACTAAAATGCTTCTGTACAGCAAAAGAAACATTAATTAAAATAAAAAAAAAAAAAACAGGGCCTCCCTGGTGGCACAGCGGTTAAGCGCTGCACTGTGGAACTGTCGGCAGTGGAGATGCAAGTTCGATGCCCGGCCGGGGAGATTCCCACATGGCACGGCAGACCTCTCCTGCCTGGCCCGCTGCTCCCCTCAGCAGTGTATTTCTGTCGATCTGCCTGTTCTGCTCTGTCTCTGGTGAACCCTCTCGCTGCCCCACGCCTCTGGCCTGTACCCTAGCTTGTATGCATAAATAAATAAATCTTTAAAAAAAAAAAAGCCTACAGACTGGGGAAAAAATTTTGCACTCCATACAACAGAAAAGGGACTGATCACAAAAATCTACAAAGAACTCACACAACTCAACAAGAACAAAGCAAAAAATCCAGTCAAAAAATGGGCAGAAGAACTTAAAAGATACTTCTCCAAAGAAGAAATGCAAATGGCCAACAAGCATATGAAAAAATGTACAATATCCCTCATAATCAGGGAAATGCAAATAAAAACCACAATGAGATACCACCTTACATCAGCAAGAATGGCACATATAAAAAAAAACCAGGGAACAACAAATGTTGGCGAGGATGTGGAGAAAAAGGAACTCTCCTACACTGCAGGTGGGAATGCAAACTGGTCCAACCACTGTGGAAAACTGTATGGTGGTTCCTCAAATTGCTAAAAATGGAGCCTCCATAAGACCCAGTAATACCACTTCTGGAAATCTACCCAAAGGATACAAAAATATTAATCCAAAAAGAGACATAGACCCGTATGTTTATTGCAGCATTGTTTACAATAGCTAAGGTATGGAAACAACCCAGATGCCCAAAAATAGATGATTGGATCAAGAAGATGTGACATATATACATAATGGAATACTATTCAGCATTCAAAAAAGATAAACATATGCAATTCACAGCAACATGGATGGAGGTAGAAAGGATAATGCTCAGCAAAATAAGCCAGAAAGAAAGAAAAAAATATCAAACGGTTTCACTTATAACTGGGATATAGGCGAACCAATCAAGAAAGAGACATCCAGCAAGGGAGGAGGAGGATAAGGGCTCAAAAAGGGGTAGAAAAGAGCACAAGGGACTATGGTGATGGTTCATGGGTGAATTGGTGGTGGGTAACCTATGGGGAATATACAATAATGTAAAAAATATGAATAATAATAACAAAAAGATGAAGTAGTGCCTTTTGGGACAAAATGAATGAATGGATTCCCAAGAACTTTACATTAAGTGAAGTAAGTCAGAAAATGAAAGATAGATGGTGGTTTCACTTGTTTGTGGAAAATAAGTAACCCAAGAACAAATAGCAAAACATAGCATAAATAACTCTCAGACTGTGTGAAAAATATCCAGGTTATCAGAGGGGATATGGGGGAGGGAGGAGGGCAGAGGAGAAGAAAGGGAATCGGATGTTAGCACAGGGGTTTTGGTGGAGGGTGAGCGAAGCATATGTACATATGGAGATGTAAAAATGTACCTCCAAAGTTATATACTTATGTAAATGACTAATAAATAAATAAAATTGAGAAAAAATAAGTCATGGATGCATCAGAACAAAAGTATTATTTATTGAGAAAGTGAAAAAAATACAACCAACTTCAAATTTTAAAAATCTTACAACTGTCACATCACCAAGCTTAAAAATATTTTTATCAATTATATATCAAATATGTTTAATATTTGTTACTCTCGTGGTTTTGTCTGCCTTCTCTTTGACTATCTTCTTTTTTTTTTTAAAGATTTATTTATTTATATATACAAGCTGGGGTGCAGGCCAGAGGCGTGGGGCGGCAAGAGCGTTCACCAGAGACAGAGAGGGGAGCAGAACAGGCAGATCAGAAATACACTGCTGAGGGGAGCAGCGGGCGAGGCAGGAGAGGTCTGCCTCACCATGTGGGATTCTCCCCGGCTGGGCGTCGAACTCGCATCGCGAGATGTCGACAGCTCCACAGCACAGCGCTCAACCGCTGCGCCACCAGGGAGGCCCAACTTTGACTATCTTCTTAATATGATCATTATTTTGTGATTGTAGGGGGAGATTAGAAAGACAATTCAATCTTATCTTTATCATAGTTGATCAAAATCTGGTTATTGTTTTAAAATATTTTACGTCAACTCATTATTGGCAATATCAATGCAAATTTTTAGAACTTGTGAATTTTGGGAAAGCTTCTTTCCAGTTTCTTCCTTCATGAGATGACTATTTTCATGCAATGGTTTTTATTATTTTATTTTTAAGATAACATTAGCTAACTACATAAGAAAATTTTAAAAAGTTATCCTCTAGCTTCACTTCTATTAATGCACATGCTACCCTTTAAGAACATCATGGAATTGTGCTCTAGAAGAGCGACCTAATCTTCTGAATCTTGCCTACTTATAGAAAAAGGAAGGAATATTCCACCATTTAGATAGGTTTCTACAAATAGTGTTGCAGACTCAAAGGTAGGGACACTTGTGAGTTTGATGCTCACCTCCTCAGAAGTGCATAATCTCAACTCCCACCAGCAGAACATCATCTTTCTTCCCCACTTCTTGCCTCCAATGCAAGGAAAGGATATAAATAACCCTGTGGTTTTTTTGTTTGTTTAAAGTTTATTTTTTTTATTTATCAATGCATTACAAGAACTGGGGTGCAGGCCAGAGGTGCCGGGGTGAGAGGAGTCCCCAGAGACCGAGTGGGGAGCAGAAAAGGCAGATCGACTGAAATCCACTTCTTAGGGGAGCAGTGGGTGATGCAGGAGAGCTCTTCTGCATCATGTGGGTCAGGTACCTGGCCGGGGATCGAACTCGGGTCTTAGTGGTGATAGTGCTGAGACTTAACCTCTAGGACACCAGGGAGGCCCTCAATTTTTTTTTAATAGCTGAATTGTATTACAAGGAATACAGATGACAGGTAGTCTTCTCCAAGGCATCTGTTGATCATAAGGTTGTCTCCTTGTCCTGGCTATTGTGAAGAGTTCTGCAATGGACATATGACTGCATATATCTTTGTGAACTAGTGTTTTCACAGACTTCAGATAAATAACAAGAATTAGAACTGCTGGATCCATATAATAACTCTATTTTTAATTTTTGAGGGACTCCATACCGTTTTCCACTTCTTAATTTTACAAAAACTTGGGAGCATGTAAGCACATTGACCAAGCCATTCTAGGACTTTGGAGACCCAATGAGGGACACTGGAGTTGAACCTTCAATTTTTTCAGTTTCAAACGGCCTCTGGCTCCTCTTCTGCTTAAGCAACATATCTGTATCTCTTCCACCGCTACAGGTTCCACCAGTTGGCCAACCACAGTTCCAGGTTCCACCAAGCCACCAGGACCCTGATATATATATCAATTGCCTAGAATTGGTAGCAACTTCTGTCTATAATTTCTGGATTGTTTAATTCTCAGTTTTTCATTTACACTGGATAGATTCCTTGCAATCAACATTCTGTTTCATTTAAAGCAATTTCTGTTCTGTTGTTTTTACTCTAACCAAGTCTGTTCTAGTTCCTAGTTATGGTTCCAACATACTCAAATGAGAGTCTAGAATGTAGTTTCTCTCCTGTTTATGTGGGAACATACTCATGAGCTCCTCAAAGTTGGAACATGAGGTCTGAGTGATGCAGGCATTGAATACATCATTGGATGCTTAGGATTAAGTACCTCTATCAAAATCATTATTTTAGGAAACCAGAGTGTTGCTAAGGAGCTATACTTGTTCAGTAAGGAAGAAATAATGACTACAAAGAAGGTGGGGTGACAGCCTTGTGGAGTTAAGAGAAAAAAAAATTAAGAAAAAATAGCTTATTTTTAATAAAGAACTTTCTATGGACCACTGCAAATACCCACTGATAGGGCGATCAATTTCAGCTAGCATCATCTCTTCCAGCTCCATTCATGTTGCTGCAAATGGCATGAGATTATTTATTTTTGATCACTGAGTAATATTCCTTTGCATAAATACACCACGATTTTTTTATCCATTCATCTATTTTGGGACATTTAGGTCATTTCAGTATTTTGGCTATGGACAATAAATTCTCAATAAATACATTTGTTCATATATATATCAATCTGATTATTTCCTTTGAGTAAATAACTAAAAGCAATAAATCTACTTGACTAAAGAATATGCTCATTTATAAGACATTTTACCCGTATTCTTAAAATGCCCTTGAGAGAGTTATTAACAAATGCATTCTCAACAACATCATTTGGGACATCCTTTTATATGAAAAAAAAATGCCCTTTTAACATATAGGCTCTTACAGTCTCTGTGGGGTGTTTCCTGTTGATGGGACTAAATATACCAATGAAACCTATTATTGAGGGAGCCTCTAGAAGGTGAATGGTCCTATTGAACATGAACCTTCTAACTAATTGTCAATAATTTAGTAGATGAAAACTTTCTGGAGATACTGTTTTTCACACATTTTCTAGAAAAGATAGTATATATTTGCTGGAAGGGTATATCAGAGTTTCTTTCATATGTGGGTTTTCTTTATACATATAATATGGAAGTTCTATCAAATGTTTACTTTTCCTCCCAGGATATTATAAGTAGTGGCAGAAAAGTGATACATTGTTAATATAATGATATTTTAATAGTGTATATATGCAACATATGGGGAAGGATTTGCATAATTGTATAAATAGTACATATGTGTAAAAGAAAATATGTATTTGGTAGATCTAAGAGAAAGTGTGATAGACTGGGGAAAAATGCTGACCAGGACCTCAAAATATTACAACTCCCTTAAGATTTTTTGAATTTGAGCAAATTACTGGAACTTAGGTGACAATAAAAGAACCAAGCAAAAGAATGCTTTCTAATTTTTAAGTGATAAAAAATGAATCAGGTAATGCCTGTTGGATGGTGGTTCAAAACTATTCACTTTCTTGAGGAGAGCCAAAATATTCAACAATTTAATATGTGATTTGTAAAAGTTATGTCTTAAGAAGTTGTCATTTTAAGTGACCTGATAAAGTCCAAGTGCAGTGACTGTCAGGGAGCAAGACCCAGGTTCTGTGACTTTGCGGCTCACAGGACTGGCGTTCCTTGGGTATTCCTGCAAGCCCCGTCCCCTTAGTGAGAATCCCACCGGGAAAACTGCACAAGTCCTCAACTCTACCCTTTGAATTGAGTTCTGAAAATGCTAACACACATGGAAATAGTAGATTCATTTACTTTCCTCCTAAACATGGAGCCATACACAGGGAATTAAATTTTTATGCTAGAAGACAAAAAGGTTGACACCTTGTTCATTATGGCTGGACCTTCTCTGGCAGTAACTGGAAAAATTTGAAGTAGGAAGTTGAGCAGTCATAGAGCTCATGAAATTCACTAGAGATCAAAACTATACTTTTGGCACTATAAAGTCTTTCCTCTTATTTTCTGCGATTATTTAACCTTGCTGCCAATCTCAGCTACGCATAAATATTTGTGTGCTTTGAAATCGCCATCTTAATGGCATATAGATGCTATAGAGGGAACAATATGAGCTGTATAAATATTCATATCAGTCAAGAGGCTGTCATACCTTCGAGAAGATGGGATCTCCAAAATTAAAATATGAAAAGGATAATTCCATTTCGCCTTCCTTTTTGTCTTCAACTTCATACTGAAATGAATAGTGAGGATAAGGAAGGGGACCCTGAAATTCATATCAAGGTTCAGGTGTAAGAAATTAAAACTAAAGGCTAGTTCAACCTCGACAGTTTAATTTACTTCTCTTAAGATCTTTAATACCAAACTTATCAGTTCTCTCTGTTAGGCATTAACTTGTTAAATGAGTCTTAATTATACATAAGCAGATGGAGATTTGAATTAAAATTACCTTACACTCGAGTGGCTTTAGTTCATTATAACATATCTTCCTCTTAATCATTTAGGCAGTCTCATCATCTTTCATATAGAAAGTTATTAAAATATTCCAATTTCCATATTTCTTCAGATACAGCCACTATTAAATGGCAAGTAATGCACATTAGTAGGTGACTTATACCATTCAAGAATTGGTGAATTATTCATGTCAGGAACAATTTTTGTGCTTTTCTGTCATCTGTAGCATTTTCTTTTAAATACTTTATATTTACTTGATACGTGGGACCTCACCTCATTTAATTTTAACTACCAATTTTAATTCCATTCCACTTTCAGAGGAATGATAAGAAGAGGACAGCATTAACTTTATTCCATACTTGGTTCATCATAGTCCAAAAAGTGAAAGAAAAGTCACATATTCTTTGAAAATTTTCATAAAATGTTGAGGTCTAAGCACTTCTTAATCACATCCACCTACAAAAAGTTTACTCCTTTGCAACATAATATGCCCATGGGTGGGGGAGGGGAACCACAATGCAGAAAATCAGTCCATATATTGCTAAATATTAAGAGATACAACAGTAGAAGTTTTACCCCCCTGGAAATTAGTATGACTTAACAACTGAAACTAAGACTTGTTACTCTTCAAAGTGGCTAAGAAAGTTGAGGCAAGGCTGCCCCCAGACCTCATTCTAAGGTCAAGAAGTCCAGTGTACAGCAAGGTGAACGTAGCCCAAATAGTAGAATTTTGCTATTCCTAAAAGTGAGAAATTTACAGCCCTCCCCCTAGGAGCCCTGTTGAGAAAACTTTAAAGCCAGACACTGCTATGCCTTCCTTCAGAAGTAGAATTCCCCTCAGGCTGTTATTTTACCCAGGTAGTCAATCAGTATTCAATAATGTTCTGTTCCTGAGGCGTCACTGGATTTACAGGCAGCAGTGACAGTGGCAGAAGAATCAAACCAGACAGCTGACAAGAGCTGAAGATCTTGAGTCTTGGCTGAGTCATCAAGACAAAAGTTCAGTCAGTCTTGTCAAGCATTGTCATATTTTATTTATGAAACGAAGCAGAGATCATCCTTTACATTTGACAAAACTCAATATTCAGCACAACTCTTTCTGCACTCCTTAGCCTGTGTGAGTAAAGACAAATGATGACTCTCAAACCCACATGTCATTTGAAAAGTAGAGTAAACTGGGTCTGGGTTACATGGTGAGATGTAGTAGCTCAAGTGAGATCGCTGTGATACTCAAAAGCACAGTGATTCTGACAATCGCATAGAGAACTTCTCCAACCAGCAGGCAAGAGTTATGTTAATTTTTCATCACAGCATATTAGCATTTTGACATCATGACTTGCCAATTCATGCTTCTATAGGAATGAAAAATGAAAAGTATAATCCTATTTACAACTTGAAAGCAAATCTTGAGCCTGTAAGGTATGATAGAGGCATTTATTTCATTCTGCTTTTGTTGTTTTCTTGCTTATTATAAATATAAAATTATACTAATATACAGTCAGGCCTCACTTAACCCAGTCTTCAAGATCTGGGAAACTACAACTTTAAGCAAATGACAGTCCAAGAAAACTAATTTTACCATAAGCTCTTGATATAAGCAAGAGTTAAATTCCTATAGTATATTTCTGGTTGTAAAAACATCAAATCTTTTGATAAAAATCAAAATACTTCTAACATTAAACAATCATTATGTTGATTCATTCATCCATTCATTCATTCATTCATTCATTCATTCATTCATTCATCTTCCAGTTCAGAATTGCAGTGGCTAAGAATTTCCTAGAGGTTCAGAGCACCAGACAGGAGCCAGCCCTGGACAGGACGCCCATCCACCCCAGGACACACTCACGCAAACACGTTCCCTCAAACTGGGACAGCCTAGACACACCAGTGCTTCTGACACACACGTTTCCTCGTGCAGGAGAGAATCAGATTTCATGGAGAAAACCCACGCAGACTGAGGGGGTCTGCAAACTCCAGAGACAGCGATCCTGGCTGGGAATCAATCTGAGGACGTGCCAGTCCTGATGGAGACAGATACGAATTATTTCTAGACTGGTCTTTTTTTCGTTTGTTTTTGTATTTGTTTATTTCATCTATTGTCATATACTACTGAGTTACTTTAGAAACTAGTATATAAACATAATGTGCTCTCAAAAGCCAATTTAAATTGATCAATCATCTTAGAGGCTTGGAAAACTGTCTACTCAGGACAGCTCCCCACCAAGGGTGGGAGAGCTGAACACCATCGCTTCTCCCCTGTCAGCCTGCAACCCGGGAATCCTCCAGCCAGCTCATGCTCTGGAGTCCAACTAATTAAGTTTTCCACTTGCTGCCATTGAAAGCTTCAGTCAGGTATAATTAAAACTGAACCAATGACAGCAGTGGCATTTGTCAGAATCATCCAGTGGTTCAAATACCAGTTCTGACAGAAATGTCAAACTGATAGCACTCCCATCTTCCCGGTGCGTGCCAGGGAAAAACAGGAAGGACTTTTATTATAAATGCCTTACTGATAACCTTTTTGAATCCCAGAGCACCAAATGCCTCACATGAAATTTCATTATCCTGGAAAATAATTCAGCTCTTAGATATATCCTCCCCATGAAGGAAAGCTCAATCTAATTTGATGGACTTCACTTCTTTTATGTTTTTCAGAGAATTTTGAAATAAAACAACAGATAGTCATGTGAAAAGCATTATTTTCACTGTAGAAACATCAGTTTCCTAAGTGAAAGTTTTATTTGAATTAAAACCATTATTAATTAAATTTCTAGATACATTGTTAGAGTTTTGACTTTTGTTTCAATGACAAAACATCATCACACTAGTGTAGACACCATTCTGAAAGGGAGGTAGCCACAAATTGTAGGTACAAACAGTCACTGACTACTTTCTGACCCGCTAGTTGACATAATTTCTGGTGGGACTCAGACTATCACTCAGCATGTGTTTGGTGAGCTTGAGAGTGAATGAATCAATGAATATCACATATTCTTAAAAATATACTTTCTAAAATGAAAGCGGTTATAGCAAAAAGGTAAATTGGTGATAATTTAAAGAGGTGAGAAAGATGAGAGATGGGGTCCTCCGTGGTGGCCTTGGGGTTAAGTCTCAGCACTACCACCCCTGCGGCCTGAGTTCTATCCCCAGCCAGGGAGCTTCCCACATGGCGCAGCACCTCTCCTGTCTTGCCTCCTGCTCCCCTCAGCAGTGGATTTCAGTAGATCTGCTTGTTCTGCTCCCCACTCTGTCTCTGGTGAATCTTCTCACCCCATGAACTTCTGGCCTACACCCCAATTCTTTTATGCATAAATAGAATTTTTTTTTAATTTTTTAAAATGAAAGATAGAAAGAAGGGACTTGCTTCCTTCTCTTTCTACATGAGTATATGGCAATAAACACCGGGTAAAGTAATTAAAATACAACACCCTTGTCAGTCTTGTGGTCAACAAAAGAATTCATATGCTCATATGCCAAACACTAGCAGATATGAAATGGTTAAATTGAAATATACTCGACCTATTGGATCTTAAAGAAAGATTTTATATCATGTACATAGAATGTCATGACTGCATATTTTTGTCTGCTTGTGGTTGGTTTCTTAGTTATTTCTCATGAAAAAGGCTTGTGTTCTATGGAAGAGATTTTTAATTTTTTTTATTCATTTTTTTCTTGCTATTTATGTCTTTTATATTGTGTATTCCCCTTGGGTAGCCCACCACCCATTCACCGGTGAACCATCACCACAGTCCTTTGTGCTCTTTTCTACCCCATTTTGAGCCCTTATCCTCCCCCTCCCTCACTGAGTGTCTCTCTCTTGTTTGGTTCCCCTTTATTCCTGTTATAAGTGAAACCTTTTGATATGTTTCGAAAGAGATTTTTTTTTTTAAAGATTTATTTTTTTTTTATTTATACATGCAAGCTGGGGTACAAGCCAGAGGCGTGGGGCAGCGAGAGGGTTCACCAGAGACAGAGCAGATAGCAGAACAGAAATACACTGCTGAGGGGAGCAGCGGGCAAGGCAGGAGAGGTCTGCCTCGCCATGTGGGATTCTCCCCGGCCGGGGCGTCAAACTCGCGTCGCTGCTGCCGACAGCTCCACAGCGCAGCGCTTAACCGCTGCGCCACCAGGGAGGCCCTCGAAAGAGATTTTTAAATGCCCACCTTTGCATGTGCATGCAAAACAATAAAGGTGGGAAACAGAGATAAGAAGCTGCAGTGGCACAGAGCTACAACTCAGATGAAAAGTGAAATAGATATGAATATGCCTAGTGCTTGTGAGATCGTAATACTTGCTGATTAATGGAAAGGAAAAAAATAAAAAGAGGGCCTCCCTGGTGGCTTAAGGGTTAAGTCTTAGCACTATCAGTGCTGCTGCCTGAGTTCGATCCCCGGCCAGGGAGCTGACCCACGTGGCCCAGCAGACCTCTCCTGTCTCACCCACTGATCTTATCAGCAGTGTATTTCAGTAGATCTGCCTGTTCTGCTCCCCACTCTGTCTTTGGTGAATCTTCTCACCCCCACACCCCTGGCCTGCACCCCAGTTCTTCTACACAAAAAAAATATATATGTGAAAAAGAGAAATTTGTTTAGAATTAAATTCAGTAAGCTCTTTGGGATTATTGGTGAGGTCATATAAAATGAGACAGGTGGTGATGAAACGACTCTCCATTGGATAAAAATAGAAAATATGGGAGAAAAACAGACAGAAGGAGGAACTTCCCAACAGAAATGAGTAATAGCAAAATTGTTAGGGAGAGAGTGGCTGAAGGACTTTGGAGAAAACAGTTCTCAAATGTTTTTAGATTTTTGTTTTCTATGCTTTAAACTCCTCAGTCAACCCAATCAACAAGCAGTAAGGGCCACCAAACACACTAACCAGGAGAGATTTAATACAGGGGAGACATCTAGTTTGACATGCAAGAGAGGGAGGGGAACACTCTTGGAATGCAAAATGTGAACAAAATCAAAAGTTCAATGGCAGCAGAATCCAGACTCAGAAATTAACTTAAGAATGCAACTCCCTAGGAAACCTAGAGAAATATTAGGGCAAAAACTGCATTTATTTTAAAAATAAAGAGAGTATTTTTTCTCTTGTAAGCAAATAAGAGCTGGCTGATTTCTTTTTTTAATAATAATTTGGTTTTTTTTTAATTTTTGTGTAGAAGAACTGGGGTGCAGACCAGAGGTGTGGGAGTGAGAAGATTCACCAGAGACAGAGTGAGGAGCAGAACAGGTAGATTGACTGAAATACACTGCTAAGGGGAGCAGCGGGTGAGACAGGAGAGGTCTCTGCACCCTTTAAGGGCCAGCTCCCTGGCTGGGGATCAAACTCAGGCTGTAGGGGTGATAGTACTGGACTCAACCCTTAGGCCAGGAGCTGGCTGATTTCAATATCTGAATTTTGAGCCATCTAGCAATTATCTTAGTTGTGTGTGTGTGTGTGTGTGTGTGTGTGTGTGTGTGTGTGTGTGTGTGCGTGTACCTGTAGTCTTTAACCCCATACCCAGATTTGTCATGCAACAGTTTTTTTTACAAAATGTTTTATAAGAAAGACGAGTCTTTTAGAATACCTGATACCTTAAAACAAACAAACAAAAAATCTGGGGAAGGGATTCCAATCCCTTTCTCAAACTAGTTTCTAGGTGCTAAGAAAAAACTATGATGTAAGGAATTCAAACTGGTCCAACCACTATGGAAATCTGTGTGGAATTTCCTCAGACTACTAAAAATGGAGTTACCATATGACCCAGCAATTCCATTCATAAGAATCTACCCAAAGGACACAAAAATATTAATTCAAAAGGAAACTTGCACCCCCACATTTATTGCAGCACTGTTTATAATAGGTAAGACTTTGAAACCACCCCAAATACCAAAAAATAGATGACTGTATCAAGAAGAAGATGTAGTACATATAGACAATGGAATACTATTCATCAATCAAAAAGATAAACTCATGCCATTCGCAGCAACATGGAAAGAGCTAGAAGAGATATGCTCAGTGAAATAAGTCAGAAGGAAAAAGAAAAATATCGAATGGTTTCAATATCGAATGGTTTCACTTATAGCAGGAATATAGGATAACCAAGTAAGGGATCAGGGAAAAATAATAACAATAAAAACCACAACAAAACAAAAATAAACAGACAACTATAAATCAGAGACATTCTGCAGGCAGGGGGAGGAAGAGGGATCAAAATGAGGGCAAGAAGAGCACGAGGGACTATGGTGAGGGTGTGCGGGTGAATTGGTGGTGGGAATTCTATGGGGACTACACCTGAGAAAAGAAAGCACACATTGTACAAAAAAATGAACAATGATGTAAAAAATATATAAATAAATTATATTAAAATAAATAAATTACAAAAAATACAAATTCATTTTTATATTGATCATACATCTAGTATCCTTGTTAACTGAACCTAGTAATTATAATAGTTTAATTGCAAATTCTTTTGATTTTCTATGTATGTAATTATGATGCCTATAAATAATGGAGTTTTACATCTTACTTTCCATCTCTTATACCCCTTATTCTTGTTTTACTTTTTGTAACAACTAAAATCTCCATTGAAATGTTGAACAAAAATAATAGTGGGCTTTCCTTCTTTTTTCTAAGGCTAGAGGGAAATGCTTTTAATATCTCATTATTAAATAATGATTGTTAAAGGTTTGTTTTGTAGGTGTCCTTTAACAGATAGTAAAATGAAAATAGAAATGATTTCCCTAATAGCTTTCATTATAACTGGATTTTTGATGTTATCAAATGCTTCTGCATGTATTAAGATAATTGTATGATTTTTTCATTTATTCTATTAACATGTCACAGCAGTAAGCAACTCTGCATCTGTAAAATGATCTCAATTTGGTCTTGGGTATTGTTCTTTTTGGACTTGGCTTTATAACACTTCATTTGGAATTTTGTGTATATATTCCTTAAAAAGACTGTCCTTATAATGTTCTTTACAGAATTTGGTATGAAAATTATGCTGACTTTATAAAATGAGTTGAGATGTATAGTCTCATTTTCTGTTCTCTGGGATATTTTGGCCTAAAACTGATATTATTTCTTTCTTATATGTTTAATAGAATTCAGCCACAATAATTGTAACTTGGTGCTCTTATTATGGAAAGACTTTTATATACAGATCCAATTTCTTAAATAAATGTAGGATTATTTCTACTTGAGTATGTATAACTGATTTCCTGGGAATGTGTATACTCATACAAGTTATCAATTGTTTCAAGGGCTTCTAAATATCTTCTTATCTTCTGTGATATCTGTAAAATCTATAGCAATGTCTCCTTTCATGTTTCTGATGTTGATAATTTGGATTTTCTTCAAATTTTTCTTTATCAGTGTTGTGTAATCATTCCAGGCTGGAAAGATTCACCGTCAGTTCTAGCATCCTAAAAGAGAATTCTGGGACCCTGGGGGTACAGAGGTTAAGTCTCAGTGCTATCAAGCTATCACCAGCCGCTGCACCTTGAGTTCAATCCCCTGCCAGGGAGCTGACCCACATGGCACAGCAGACCTCTCCTGTCTCCCCCGCAGTAGTGTATTTCACAGATCCTCCCGTTCTGCTCCCCACTGTTTCTGGTGAATCCTCTTACCCTCCCCCAACCGCAGCTCTGGCCTACACCCTAGTTCTTGCATGCATAAATAAAATAAATCTTTAAAAGAGAATTCTGGAGCCCTCAGCATCATCTTCATAAGTTTTTAATAGTGAACAAGGGAAACCAGCCAGCAGGGACACAGCAACTTGAGCTCTCCCAACCCCCAGAGTGACTCCACCTTTATAGCGCCTCTCTTCTAGGCCCAGGTGTACACATCTACACATGCACACACCTGTGCACACACCTGGGCCCAGGTGTCCATTATCGTGGGAGGAGAGCAAGGCCAGAGGTGCTGGGCAGAGAAGCTAGTGGCGGCAGGGCATAAAAGTCTGATTTTTAAATTATTTACCCTACAATCCACCCCCTCAGGCTTTTTTTCCACCCTGCAATCAATACCTCAATTTTCCCCAAGTTTCCCTTGGTGAATGTGGAACACTGTAGCCATAACCCACAAAAGTAATATAAACTGCAACAGAATGCAACTAAGCCCAGGCACTCAGGCGTTAGGGCACCAACCTAGGAGGGGAAAGACAAAAAAGTTATTGGCACCAGCAGACAAGACAGCTACTGAAGGCCCTGCTGAGTGCAAGGGGGAACCCTCTCCATTAGCTCACGGCAGCCATCACACACCAAGAGTCCTCAGGCTTCCTGGCCTTCTCTGGCTGAGGTCCCAGACGCAAGCCAGGTAGTACAACCACCCCCAGGATGCACTCGAGATGGGCGACATATGCGCTTTACACTCCTTTGGGGGTAATCACCCAATCCCAGGGGTACTCTCACTGCTCCACGGACACTCCGGCCTCCACAGCCATCAATGTGAGAAGCAGCGCCCCGCACTCAGGCCAACCCTTTGCACATGGGCATGGGTGGGGGGCCCGTGGACACAAGCTCCACGTGTGGCCTCTCTCGGGTCCCCTCTCCGGCTGTGGTCTCCACGACAAGCCACGTCCCCTGCCCGTCCCCTGCGGTTCCTCAGCTCCTCACCCTAGTCCAGAGTGAACAGAGCGTTACCCACAGGAGATTTTAAGAGGCTCCCCTGCCTTCTTCAGCATCCTTCAGCTGTTTAACCGCTCAGGGCTTCCTGACCTTGGCACCAGCTTTTGGCTTTTTCTAACCTGGTTTTTTGATACATCTCCTGGCTGGCTGCAGAGGACCTGGCGAGGGCTTCCTCCCTCGGCCAGCCCTGGGTTGCTCTCACGCCTGTGCGGGCCCCCAGTCTGACCTGTCCGCCGTTGCCTCTCCAGGCTGTGCCCACCTCCTCCTGCGCTCCCGCAGCTCAGTCATCCTGCCTCAGCCTCCCTGAGCCTCCCAGGCTACTGGGATTACAGGTGCACCCCACTGCACCCAGCTCCCCAGCACTTATGCCTGTCCAATGGCTCCCCAACTTGTGCAAAGTCCTCTTCTCTTGCATTGGGTACCCGTCTACTTCAGGCCACTTCTGGGGAGGCGCCCACACACAGAAGAGGCCAGCCACCCCCCGTCCCCCCCCCCATGTCCTCTGAGCATCCCATACCCTTTTGCTTTGAACTCTGCTGACTTGGACTTAGGCCAGTAGTCGGGGCAAGCAGTCAGGTAGGGAGGCAAGGCGGGCTCAGGGCAGGCATGCAAGGCAGGGGGCGGGCAGGGCTGGGGGGACAGGTCAGGAGGCTCAGGAGGCAATGGAGCCTCCCAGCCCCCGCGAATCTACCTGCTCTCTTTCTGGCTTTGGCTTTGTCTCTGGTGGTCTCTGGCTCATGCAGTCTCATAGTCATCTCGGAGTGATGCCGCCCCTTTATCCCTCCCTTCTAGGCCCAGGTGTGCTCACCTACAAATGCACACACTGTGCTCCCTGGCCCCGGTGCCCACAATTATGGGAGGTGTGCAAGACCACAGGTGCGGGTCACAGAGACTAGTGGCGGGAGGGCATAAAAAAGCCTGATAGCTCATTCATTCTTTGCCAGGGATTGACCACATTTATTTACCCACTCAGGAAATCAACCTTTGCATGATTAATAATCTTTGTACACAAGTTTCTTAGTCCCCCTTTTTTTGTGTGTTGGGCATATAAGAACCATTTTGTTATGCTAATAGATGATGTGGGTCCTAAATCCAGGCAGGACACATGGAAATAGCTTCTGTAGTCTGCACAGTAAGACTCAAAGACTGAGGCAGAAATAGAATGGAGACAGATGTACTCACAAAGCCAAAAGGTGATAGAAGCTGTCAGTTGCAACCTCACTACAGTTTTCCTTGTAAGACTTACCTGTGGCCTCTCTGTGTGGCTAGTTTGGGCTTCCTTGCAACACAGCAGCTGGGTACCAAGAGCAAGGAGACCAAGAGTAACAAGTAGACACTGTGTTGCCTATTTAAGAAAATGCCAGCTCTGTGAGATAAAATTCACATAACACACAACTGATCCACTTTAAGAATAAAATTCAATGATTTGTTAAGATATTCAGTTGTGCAGTCATCACCAAGATCAATTTCATGACAACATCATCTTTGAAAAGACCATTCCTATTCCCCCAAGCCTCCTCACTCTAGGTAACAAATAATTTATGCCAACTAATTTGCCTATTTGTACACTTTCTATGGTTTGAAATTTGGTGGGCTACCCAAGGGGAATGCAAAATGTAAAAGACATAAATAACAATAAAAATATATATTATAAAAAAAAAAAGTTACAATATGTTCTCTTTTGGGTCTGACTTCTTTTACTAAACATACTTATATTTAAGATTCATCAATGTTGCTGCACGTATTTGTACTTCGTAAAACTTGACCTACTTTATGGCCAAATAATAAATATTCTATTGTATGGATATATAAAATTTTATGAATCTGTTCATCAATGAATGAATATTTGAGTTGTTTCTGATTCTTAGGTATTATTAAGAAATGTGAGTCTCGGGCCTCCCCGGTGGCACAGCGGTTGAGCGCTGCGCTGTGGAGCTGTCGGCAGTGCGCAATGCGGGTTCCACTCCCAGGGCGGGAGAATCCCACATGGTGTGGCGGACCTCTCCTGCCTCGCCCGCTGCTCCCCTCAGCAGTGTATTTCTGATCTGCCTGTTCTGCTCCCCACTCTGTCTCTGGTGAATCCTCTTGCCGCCCCATGCCTCTGGCCTGTACCCCAGCTTAAAAAAAAAAAAAAGAAATGTCTCTATCAGTGTTAGTGTCCCTATAGTTAACTTTGAGAAGTTCCTCTAGGATCGATGCAAGGAAATTCTAATGCCATTTTGGTGGCATCCTTAGTATAATGAAGGATCCCTAGTGAGGGGCAGGCTGTTCTTCCAGAGGCTCTAAGAAGGCTACTGGGCTGAAGATCAGTTTTTCTTTATTATAGCCAACCTCAATGGTATGGATTGGAATTTCATTATAGTCTTAATTTGCACTTCTGTGTTGGATGATGCTGAACATCTTTTCATGGGCTTACTGGCAATTTATTTATCTTCTTTGGATAAATATCTAGTAGATCCTTTGCCCATTTAAAAATTGTCTTTTTATTATTGATTATGAGTTCATCTATTCTAGATTCAAGTCTTTTACCAGATGATGGTTTGCAAAATTTTTTCCTCATTGAGTTGCATTTTTAATTTTTACTTCTTCTTTATCAACTATAAATAACTTGCTTAATTTCCTTAATAGGCTAGGGAATTTCTTTTTTCCTTTCCATTGTTGATTTTTAACTTAATCCCATTGTTTCCAGGAAACATACCCTTTATGACACTAAATTTTTGCAGTTTTTGAGATTTGTTTTTGGTTCAACATGTGAGCAGCTTGGCGATTTCCATGTTCATTTGGAAACAAGTTTTTGGTGCAATTTTTCATGTATTCATAAATGAATAACATATATTTAACATGAGGCTCAAATTTATTAAGACTTAATCATTTTGTCTACTTGTTTAAATATTGAAGGCAGAGTGTGTTAAAATTTCTTTCTGTGATATAATTTCTAGCTTTTTCTATATAAGAATTTAAATGAATTGTTTCAATTAATTCTATGGATTCTTAAATAAAAGAAGGGTGTTCATATTTTGACAGCTAAAATGAGTGGTAAATGCCCACTGGTGTACTATCCAAAAAGTATAAAGTCTTAAAAACCTATTATACTACCAGTTTTAAATACACATCTAGTAAAACATATTAAAACTAAATTGATCTGTTCAGAATAACTTACCAAAGAGTGCCCCGCTGACCTGACACATTCATCAGGTTGTGACTCTAGAATTTGTTCTAAAAGAATAATGGAAGAGCTTCTTGTCATTTTAATCTTTCTAACTCTGAAACTCACTGATATGATTGAAATAGAGAAAATGCCTTTTTCTTCTGGATCATAAATAGTTCAATGTTCGCAATAGGAGCAGTATACACAGCAGTATACACTAATCTTTTGGGGAAGATCTGAACAGCTCTTCTGGAACCAATGACAACTATGGACTTTCACTTCAAAAAAGGACATGTACAATTTACATTTGCATTCAACTTCATGTGTACCATTTCAAAGAGCTCAGAGTCTAACTGAAGCTCATCTCTGAGTGAGTGCAGTATTAAGAATTCCTGCTCTCGGGCCTCCCTGGTGGCCTAAGGATTAAGTCTCAGCGCTGTTACCACTATGGCCTGAGTTCTATCCCTGGCCAGGGAGCTGACCCACATAGGGCACAGCAGACCTCTCCTATCTAGCACAATGCTCCTCTCAGCAGTGGATTTCAGTCAATCCACCTGTTCTGCTCCCTACTCTGTCTGTGGTGAATCTGCTCACACACACACCCCTACCCCACACCTCTGGCCTACATCCCAGTTCTTCTACAAAATAAATAAATTTTTAAAAACTTCCTGTTCTAGAACAAAGAACATTTTTTTTTTCTTTTAGAATTAACACAAAATTCAACATTGGGCTTCCGTGAAATGCTTTCTTGTTCAACACTTTTCATTAGGTGCATCCCAGAAACCAGAATCCATATTTTTGCTTTTGTTTTATCAGACTTGACAATTGAGAGACAATAATTGGGGGAGAGGGGTGGGAAACTCATTTAGAAATATCATAATATACAATAATAACAAGCAGTAATTCTTCAAGAACGCACACTGAAGAAGGGAACCCTCTCTTCCAGCTAATAGATTTCAAAGAAAAATGGGAGGGCAGGGACCACAATGGCAAACTGTGAGCACAAGACCATGTTTTGCTCATAGACAGTCTGGCTAGATCTACGCAGTGATTGCTAACATGTCAGCGAGTTGCATGCAATTAGACATTGGGAAGTTTCACACCAAATGTATTTATTTATTTATTTATTTATGCATAGAAGATCTAGGGTTAGGTCAGAGGTTCAGGGGGTGAGAGCATTCACCAGTGACAGAGTGGGGAGCAGAACAGGCAGATCTACTGAAATCCACTGCTGAGGGGAGTAGTGCGTGAGGCAGGAGAGGTCTGCTGCACCACATGGGTCAGCTCCAGGGATCAAACTCTGGCTGCAGTGGCTGGTATAGCTTGATAGGGCTGAGACTTAACCCCTGCACCACCATGGAGACCCATGCAAAACATTTTTTCTGTCTTCTCTGAAAAATCAATTGATAGGAGTGAGCAAATATCTGTTTTCCCAGTTCACTGAAATCCCTGGAAGCACCGACTTTATAGTGCTTCAGTAGGCATTGGATTGGAACATGGCTGGCCTCAGTGGCACTGGAACTTGTGACCCATAATGGACCTTTGAATAAACACAGAACAGTTTATTCCAGGCAAGCACCCTTTCCCCATTCCTTTACTACTCAAAATTATACCCAATCATCACTGACAAGTGTGGGGTCCCCAGCCCTCCTTGTTCTCGGGGCTATTGTCTTGGTGCCCAGAGTTCTTGCTGGTCAGTTAGGGGTGCAGTCAGGCAGGAGGCCTCTCATCAAGGACAAAAGTCCTGGTATCAGGAACCTACAGGGAAACCAGTGTCTGCTGAAAACAGCAGGCAGATATTATGGCCGGATTAGCAAGATCAGCTAGAATACCTTACCTGTAAGGATTAGCGGAAAGTTAGGTAAGAGTAGAGAACAGAGACTATATGCTTTGACCAGCAGGACAATGGAGCCCCCCAGGCAGTAGCCCCTGGCCAGCTCACCCTAGCTCACATCCCTGATAATCCCTGCTCCAGTCATGTCATGCCCTGCTCCCTGCCCCACCTTTATACTCAATTCTAATAAACACGAGACTGCCTTTGGAGGGGGCTGCACATTGAAGCCCCGTATAGCCGCTCTAGGCTTCTCATTGCTCCAACCTACTTGACTTGAGTGATCCTCCCCTCTCCCATGATACCCCCAATGCTGCCGCTCTGCCAGGCCACAGGCTGATGAAAGGACAGGCCAAAGACATCCTATTCTCTCTGAATTTATCTCCACTCAGATTTGTTAGGTGACTTCCAACCAACCACTCACCATGCATTTCCAAGGAAGAAAGTCCGAAACGAAGGAGAAAGGAATGCACTGGGAATGCTAACCCCTTTCTGTTCCTTGTTTTGATTTATGTTTTTTCAGTTTTGACCTTCATTAGGAAGGTTAGTACACTTCATTGAGGTAATCAGTGCTGAGAGCTATGTCTGAAAGGACCATATTTCTTAGTGAAAATGTCCTAGAGATCATGGTTAGCTATTTGTAGAGCTGGGTCAAAATTAACATATTACAACAGCTTGTGTCAGCCTGGGTTGCAAACTTTCTACAAGGAAGGCCAGGCCGAAAGGTCACACTAATCAGCATCTAACCACAGAGAATTACAGGATTCTAAAAGATGATTTCTTCTCTTTATCAACAATCACTAGCAACCATGGATTTCCTCTTGCTTGGCCACCCTTCCCCCTTACAGGACTTCCAAACACACCACTCAACTTCACAACTAGCTTCCTCCCATCCGTTTCTGTGAATCTGATTCCCTTGAGTCAGTTCCTAACTCTATCAAATGTGTTACATTGCTCTATTTTTTTTTTTTTGTCTGCTGTGGTTGAAATGCTTATTTAAATCATAAAGGAACTGTTCTAGGGCAACCCCAATGTGAAATGGGGTGGCCTGACTGTGGTCCTCACCCACATGTTTAAAAGGGACTTATGAGACTCAACTGCAGGCACACAGAGAAAGGTTAATAAAGGGTTTACTTACAGAAAAGGGGAAAATGAAGAAAGGAATAACTCAGGGAGAAAGAAAGAGAGATAAATTAGTGAATGTTTCCTACCAATTCCGCTGAACTGGGACCCCAATAACATGCTGAAAGATGGCAGAAAACCAAAGGTTTCCCCCGCAAGGCCCGCATGTCTGGTTATATAGCAGCCTGGCTGCTTACTCCACCCTCAGTCCCCAGCAATCCTCTCGCTGCTGATGACATTATGGGATTTGTAGTCCTTCGTGTCTTTGATCTCCAAGGTCTGGAGTGAGGGTGGAGCCATAAAACCTGTATTTGTGGAGATGGTTCAAGACATCCTTTCTCCCCAACAATGCCGAAGCCCAGACCTCAACAATGATTGGCAATTGTTTTGCTTTGGTCTGTGCCTGAGGCTGAACAAACTTCCAGAACACATCACCCCATTAGGTAAATGGCACTGGAAGTGTGCTCCCAGTTTCTGTCTGGGATGGCAGGCTAACTCCCAGCCCCCAGACTCCAGCCACAGCCCATTAAAGGGGTGGACGAGGTGTGAGGTTGTGGGACCAAAGGTTGTGATGAAGTGACAGGTCTCTCTTCCTGCCCCATCAGATAAGCAGCCCTAATAAGTTTATTTAACAAGTTTGTCTTCTTGCATTCTAAGGAAAAGGAAGTTAAACTGCAGGTGTCCCTGCCCTCTGCCAAAGGGCAGGACGGGGATTTTCAGACACGAGTCTGCTGCCCGCCTCATTTGTTGACAAATTAAGTTACTTTCCTTCTCCTCAAACTCTGGGCCTCCCTGGTGGCGAGCAGTTAAGCGCTGCGCTGTGGAGCTGTCGAGCAGCGCTCGATGCGAGTTCAACGCCCAGCGGGGGAGAATCCCACATGGCGCGGCAGACCTCTCCTGCCTAGCCCATTGCTCTCCTCAGCAGTGCATTTCTGATCTGCCTGTTCTGCTCCCCACTCTGTCTCTGGTGGGCCCTCTCACCGCCCCATACCTCTGGCCTGCACCCCAGCTTGTATGTATAAATAAATAAATCTTAAAAAAAAAAAACACTCTGTTCCTTTTCTTGGCTGAGGGAAACTGAGGCTGACATTGAGTATCAAGCACTGTGGAGAGAGATGCTCTGTGAACTCTGCCCTCAGTTGGGAGGTTGAGCCTGTCTTGGCCACTCAGTCAACAGGACACCAGAGTTACAGATTATTTCCTATTACCGGCCTTCTGGTGTTGTCTGATTAACCCTGACTATGTTCGTGACAGCCCTATTCATAACAGCTAAGATATGGAAATAACCGAAATGCCCAAAGACACACGAATGAATCCAGAAGATGTGGGCTATATACACAATGGAATACTACTCAGCAATCAAAAAAGACAAACGCATGCCATTTGTAGCAACAGGGATGGAGCTAAAATGGATGATGCTCAGTGGAATAAGCCAGAAGGAAAAAGATGATACCGCTTATAAGAGGGAAATAGGGGAATCAAACAAAGGGTCAAAAAAACAGGACAAAACTTGTAGGAAACTATAGATCTGAGGCTTAAAGCAGGGAAGGGGGAAGAAACGGGATCAAAACAGGGGTGGGAGGAGCACAAGGGACTATGATGACAGTCTGCAGGTTCTGTGGTGGTGGGAGACTTACAGGGATGACACCTGAGGGGAGAAATCAAATACTGTAAAAATATGAACAACAATGTAAAAAAAAAAAACTGAAATAAAAGGGGAAAAAAGAAAGATACCCTCACTGCATTCATCCGCCTAGATGAGAGTTCACATCCCCTGAGATGTCACATGCCAAGCTGTGAGAGAGAACAGACGATGAGAGCCTGGAGCGCCACCTGGCACCAGCCTGGGCTTTCTCTTTCTTGCACTGTCTCCAGCATAGCCACAGAGAGCACGTCAGCATCTTCAGTGAGAAGTCAGAGGACTAAAATTATAGTAACTAGGTCCTACCCAGTGGCCTAGGGGTTAAATCCCAGTGCTATCACCGCTAAGGCCTGAGTTTGATCCCCGCCACAGAGCTGACCCGTAGTGCACAGCAGGCCTCTCCTGTCTCGCCTGCTGCTCCCCTCAGCAGTGGACTTCTGACAATCTGCCTGTTCTGCTCCCCACTCTGTCTCTGGGGAATCCTCTCACCTCTGCCCACCTCTGGCCTACACCCCAGTTCTTCTAAGCAAATGTAATTTAAAAAAAGAATTACAATATGACCATTCTGTGTGACCCAGAAACATTATTTTATGGTTTTTATGTTTGAAAATTAATTAATTAATGTATGTTACAGCAACTAGAAAACATTTCAGTCTTCAAGGATCTCAGAGTGTCTTAGAGCTTCATGTCACGAGGCACAGGATTTGTTTAGGCTACCAAAGACAGCCCTTTGATTTTCTTTCTTTCTTTCTGTTTTTTTTTGTTGTTGTTGTTGCTTAGAAGAACTGGGGTGTAGGCAGAACTGGGGTCTAGGCTAGAGGTGGGGTGTGTATGTGAGAGGATTCACCAGAGACAGAGTGGGGAGCTCAGAACAGGTAGATTGACTGAAATCCACTGCTAAGGGGAGGGGGGAGGGGTCTAGACAGGAAAGGTCTGCTGGAGCAATGTGGGTCAGCTCCCTGGCTTGGATTGAACTCAGATGGCAGTGGTGATAGAGCTGAGACTTAACCCCTAGGCCACCAGGGAGACCCAAAGAGAGCCCTTTGATTTTGCAAGAGGTTATTGTTTCCATTGAGGTCCTCATATACCCTTTGTCCCAATCTCATATTCTCTCTCTCCCTCTCTCTCTCCACCACTCTTTCTCCTTGTTCCCCTCCCTTTCTTCCTCCTTCTTTACAAAGCATGCTGCCTTTCAATTAACATAGTGATGACCTATTGTCACCCGTTACTATGCTAATCCTGAGCTAGTGTGAAATTACTTTATAATAAACACTATGGAGTTCTGACTTTCAATTAATTTTTCACATGCTGTGCTAAATCAGATTAACTCTCCCCCCACCACCGCCACTGTTGACCACAGACGTAATTCTTTCCTTATAATGAAACGGGGGATTAATTTATATGAAGCATATCTGTACACATTTGCAAATAAATGCAGAGATAGACTTTATGCCATATTTGCATTGTGCACAGTCTTGGGTCTAATGCAGACTCTCTGAGATGATTAATTTTTTGTGTTCATTGGAGTGGAGAAAGATATTTCTAGTTGTAGTTGTTGGTTCTCTGTTAAATTCTAACTAAATGCCTCCACATAGAATAAGCAAAGAAATGCTCATATAATCCACGATGCTAAAAGCAGTGACTTCTCCCTAAATCGTAGGATGATGCATCAGGAAAGCCAAGGAAAGTGTAAACACTTTGAATGGAAACAATAATCATTAACCACGAACCTTTCCTGGAGGTGCACGCTCGCATTCAACCCCGATTAATGGAGGAAGGGGAGCTTTGCTAATGACCTTTAAATTGAAGGAATTTGATGACAATTTTTAGCAAATGATGGCTCATGACTTTTTAAAACTAATATAAGCCCTGCACTAAATTATATTTTTGGGGAAATAATTTTCACTTTGAACCTCATTATCAGAATGCAGGGATGGCAGATGAATGTAAGCATACATTAAATGAACAAATTAGTGTTAAAAAAATTAATCATCCAACCCAGATGCTGGATTGTATTTTTTCTTTTGTCAGTCTCTAGTGTATTTTATTCAGCTTCTTTTATTACTACAAAATATTGACAGAAAAATTTTCCCAACACATATTTTCTTTTTGACACCAAATGAGAAAAACTGCCAGAAAAACTAAAGATATGGCACATATAAAAGAAAAATGTGACTTATCAAATCCTTTTAAACCAATCTTTTATTAACAACAGACGAAATAAGATCTCTTTCAGTGGTACAATAATGAAAACACTTACCACTGAGTTATTTTAAAACAGACTAAGCAAATTATGCTTGGAAATATTGATCTGCAAACACTCGAAGTTTATTTACTCATTCATTCATACAATAGTTATTTATTTGATCCCTGTTCTGGGCTTACCGCTACTTTAAATGCAACTTTTAAAGTAATGAACAGACAAACTCCCCTATCCTGAAACTTTCCCTCTCGGGGAATCAAAACTAAAAATTATAAAATCAAGTTCACTGTCATCTTCATCGTCATTTAGTAAGTTCTTACAACACACTCACCGCTGTGCTTTCCATTTATTATATATTCCAGTGCTCACATTTAATACTTTCTCCCTGTTATTATCACTTACATTTTAAATACAAATCATTACAACTTAGAAGGTAAGTAATTTGTCCTCACCCCACAGATAAAAAGGGGTAAAACTAGAATTCAAAACTAAGTTTTATGGACTAAAAATCCTGTGCAATACTGCCCTTGACATTCATTGTCACAAAAGCACATATCATCACCTCCTATTTGTCCAAATTTTAATTATTATACTATTTGGGTAAAATGGGAGTAAAAGACACGATCCCAGAACTAATGGTATTTCTAATCTATTGGAGAACATTACACGTTTTTGAACCAACTATTCTTATCATTTCCTTTGGGCAGATAAGTTTAAGTCCACAGACACGATGTGAGCATGCTGATGGGAGAAAGGGGCAAGATTATTAGCTAACAGTTCTCTCTATTTCGATCACATGTTCAATGTCTATGACTTTTATCATTGCAGAGTGTTAATTTAGCTGAAGCATTTAAAGAAAATCAAAATAATGATATTAAACCACTACATGCTATGTAATATGTCCTGATTTTAATTCATAGAATTGCAAAAAGCTTGGTTCCTAGATTGAAGGATATACCACAGAATAAGAACAATCTCTCCTAATGCAAATCAAGACTACAATGAGATAACACCTCACACTATAAGAACAGTCCATATCAATAAGATTAGAAACAACAAGTGCTGGTGAGGATGTGAAGAAAAGGGACCCTCTTACACTGCTGGTGGGAATGCAGACTGGTCCAGTTCCTATGGAGAGCAGTATGGAGATGCCGCAAAAGATTAAAAATGGATCTGCAATACTACCCAGTAATTCCACTCTTAGGAATCTACCTGAAAAACTCAAAAATACTAATTCAAAAGGAAATTTACCCTCCCATGTATATTGTAGCACTATTTACAAAAGCCAATCTGTGGAAACAAACTAAATGTCCAAAATAGATGACTGGATCAAAAAGCTGTAGTCTATATACACAATGGAATGAAAAAAAAAAAGATTATTTCATGCCATTTGTGGCAACATGGATAGAGCTGGAAGGGCAAATGCTAAGTCAATTAAGTCAAAAGGAGAAAGATAAATATCAGATGGTGTCACTTATATCTGGAATGTAGAGAAACCATACTAAGGACCAGATAAAGACAAGCTTCAAAATTAATCCTTGGAAGCTAACTATTGAACTAAAGTATTCAAGTGGCAAGAAGAGAAAAGAGAAGGGTGCACATTGGAGTAGGGTGGTGGACTACGGGTGGTTTGGTGGTGTATGCACTATGGTGGCAATACCTGTGTAGGGGAATCCTATTTACAAAATACCAACAATAACGTAGGCCAGTGATACCTCAAGTTTTCAATAATTAATTAAATTAATTTAAAAGAAGAATAATTTTTTCCTTGAAATTTCAAAAACTTTACTTTGAAACTGTATGGACTGAGCACATTTTATTTTATGTTATTTATTTTTTAATTATTTCTTTTTTTTTAAGATTTTATTTTATTTATACATACAAGCTGGGGTACAGGCCAGAAGTGTGTGGTGGCGAGAGGGTTCACCAGAGACAGAGTGGGGAGCAGAACAGGCAGATCAGAAATACACTGCTGAGGGGAGCAGCGGGCGAGGCAGGAGAGGTCTGCTGCACCATGTGGGATTCTCCCCGGTCGGGCGTCGAACTCGGGTCGCCGCTGCCAACAGCTCCACACGCAGCGCTCAACTGCTGCGCCACCGGAGAGGCCCTGGACTGAGCACATTTTAAAAGAGGACATTCTGGATCATTCTGACAATGTTTCATTGTATTATTAAATTTTGTTATTTATATTTTGTGACTTATATTTCGTCCCAGTTTTCAAACATGGAATCATAAATGTATCATAAATGTATCATAAATACATAAAGTAGATTCCGTTTAATCCTGAAGTATGCAGTCATTTCTAATTTTGAATGCTTTTCTTTTTCTATTGTTTTCTCTCTTTTTACTTGTTTGGATTCACTAGCATTTTATCTTCCTTATTGGTATTTGTTTTTTAACTTTGTATAGTTCGGTAATCATTTATTCAAAATGTCATTTCTTACACGTGTTTCAGAAAGCTAGTTTTCTTGACCTATGAATTTGATCTTTTATTTCATTCTTCTGCTTGCTTTACAAGTTGTCCTTTTCTGTTTTTAATTTCTTAAATTTAGAGATAATTTGCAACTTAGCCACTTTAACCACTTTGGCTATATGGCATAATTATTTCCTAGATTTTCTGTATTTTAATCAGTTTTGACATCCTCCTCCATATCTAATAAAATGCTTTCTAAATTATTCAGGTCTTTCTCTATTGTTACTTTTAGAATATATTTCTAGCTTCAATAGAATTAAATGCAGAATGCTGTCTAATATCACTGGTCAACAAATTTTTACAAAAGTCATGCTACTGAAATAAAATTAGTCATTTCCTATCAATTTGTATTCGCTCAACACAAATATGACAGTCAAATTCTAATTTTGGCTCTAGGTTGTTTTTTTTTTTTTAATCTGCAATAAATTGATGTTTACATCATGAAACGCCTGCCAATAGTAATAGGCCTACGGTTAATACCTGTAAAAAAATCAAGTCATAGACTACTTCTTAGATTTCTTCACTTGTCTCTTGTACAGCTGTTCAGGAATAGAATATATGGAAGATAGTTTCCATTGTGCCAAAGCACAGCCTTAAGACTCAGTTTCAAAGAGTCCAGAAATAGTCTCCATCCTTGTAGGTCATGAGTGATTTCTAAGGCATTCAGAAGGCCCTCCATATAGGAACAGAATACCAGAGTACTTTCCTTTCTGAAGAAAGGCTCCAACTGCTGGTGGTGCTTGCGATCTCAAGTAATTGTGACATCTTCTTCTAGAAGATTCCATTGTTGGAGTCTTGATCCTAGCAATTCTGCCTTGTTCTTGGATAAGTCCAAATCACGAACCAGGTCATTTAGTTCTTCCTGTGTTAGTCTATGTGGGGTTGATTATGCACCACAATGAAAATCTGGATCACTGATGAAACAGTGATGCTGATGGAACAGGAGAAGAACAGGTTGGCTCACCCTTGTCCTCATCAGATGAATCAAGAGAATACGCTGCTGGGAGTTCTGGAATAAGAACTCCCTCATCATGTGGCACTGGTCTCAATGCAGACGGAATGTTTGGGTGGACTCTTCTCGACTTCGTTTGCTTTGTTCTTCCACCAGAATGAGGAAGAACCAAGCAGAAGTAACAGTCTTTGATGTGGTTGCTTGGCTCTCTCCACACCATGGGGACTGCAAACGGCATTGATGGTCTTTTGCCATTTCACCACCGGGAAAGCTGTGTTGTACATGTAGCACAGCATATATGTGGGGCCCAAGACTTGTCTTGGTCACCAACCTTGCATCCAAAGTCAAGATGATAAGCCTTCTTCACTTGGGAAGTTATACTTTTCTTCTGGTTGGCAAATATCACTTCCGCACAAATAGAGCAGAAATTGTCCACGCTATTAACGCACTTTCGAGGCATTACTGTTCTGTTTTGTGCCTAAATGGATAAAATAATAACAGTTCTAAGGAACAGTAGCTTAAACTGTCTCACACAAAGTCTGAAATATTTTCAGCCTTTCCAATAGAGCTTTGTATAGTGCCCTGCTGACCTGAGCTTACTTCAGCAGTGGCCTGGCAGTAGTATAGCATTGCATCAGAAAATGATGCAATCAACTCTGGATGATGTATGCATGATGGTATTATGCAATGTGATGCAATATGACATCATTCTAGGCTGATTTAGGATGTTGTTGCAGTCCTACTAGATAAATTTACATGGTAAAACATATAAGATGAATTATATGAGATATCGTCAAAATGAAAGCTAATAAAAAATTTTCAGGGTTATATTCATGTTCAGCACACCAAGATACTACAGATTAAGGCAGTCAGTAACGATCTCACTGTTGACCAGTGTATTTAGTCAGGTCGGTATTTGAAATAAAATATATTTTCTGTTTGTGCAAGAAAAAGTTTGATGAGTATCAACTTCAACAAGTTCAGCTATTGTTCAGATGACCCATACCCTCATTATACTCGAGCATTTTATCTGAGTAACTGAGAGTGTGATGTAAGATCGTCTAAAGCTATCACATTTCTGCTACTTCTTTTTCTTAAAGCTGCAGTAGTTTTTTCTTTTAAGTTTCAATTCTACATTACTCAGGACACAAATATTTATTTTTGTTGTGTCTTTAGCATGAAAACTGACCCTCTCATCTCATTGAATAAAACAATATACTGGTCATTTCATGAGATACTGTTTCCAAAAAAAAATTGTGATAAGATGAAGTCCATTTAAAAGGAACTATTAAATAATTTATATTCATTCATACAACCAAATATTTATAGTCATTGAAAATAATCAGTAAATCCTAGATGTAATAATACCTACAGCCCCAAAGATGTATTTCTATGTAGATAAAACAAGGTGAAGAGTATTGTGTAGTGTGTTATAGTATCAGGTGCACAGGAACAGTCACAATTGTAAGAACTCATGTTCTCAAATGAGCCTGCTTGAGTGGATCCTGGATGGTCTTAGGCAAATCCCTTAACAACTCTCTTTCTTCATTTCTAAAGTGGGAACAAGAATTAGTTCCTATTTTCTAAGGTTTGTGGAAGGACAAAATGAATGAATATAAGAAAAGGGACCGACAATACTGCCTAATATCACATACACAATGAAGATGACTTTATTAATATTTAAATTAAAAATGCAAAGAATTCTTATATACATATATTTACACACATATGACAATATATTTTTAAAGAGTTATTCCTTTATTGTAAGATTTTTATTTTTTATTTATTTTTTCATAGAATAACTGGGGTATAGGCCAGAGGTACAGGGGTGAGAAGATTCACCAGAGACACAGTGGGGAGCAGAACAGGTGGATTGACTCAAATCTACTGCTGAGGGGAGCAGCTGGTGGGACAGGAGAGGTCTGCTACGCCATGTGGGGCAGCTCCCTGGCTGGGATCAAACTCAGGCCATAGGGGTGACAGTGCTGAGACTCAACCCTTAGACCACCAGGGAGGCCCCATAACAATACTTTGAAAGTACACGAGATTGTTAATTAAAGGGTCTCTAACCCTTGACTTCTCCCCATATCCATACCTCCTACAGCTGCTCTCGATGTGAGGTGGAATCTTTACTTACCCCTTGATTCTGGGCTGGCCTTTACTACTAGAATGTGGCAGAAGGGACAGTTTGCCAGTTCAAAACCTCGTCTTCAAGATGTCTCTGGTTTTGTGCTCTCTTTCTCTCAGACCTGGGCTACTGACACCCTGAGAACACGGTCAGCTTGCTTGAGTAAGAGAGTCTATGGGGAGGTTCTAGTAACTAACTGTCCCTGTCAAGGCCATCATGTTATGGGGCAGGGAGAGGGGCGCCCCAGGAAGCCCAAACCTGCCTGCTCTTACTAGGTTCTGCCACCTACCGCATCAAGACAAAACATACTCTAGCGCATAAGACCTTCAATGGAAAGGAAATTTAATGCAATTAGTGTGCAATACAGAAAAGGGGAAGAATAAAGTTTCTAAATCAAGCACCTGAAGAAACTCATCCCCTCATGGGTAAATGCCCAGCCAAACAGGGTTGGCCCAAGTCAGGGACACTGAGGTCCAAAAGCCTGCCACACGTCTAAAGCACCAATAGGAAAGGGGCAGAAGGGGCCCAGCACGTCGGGGACAGAGGAGCAAAATCAAGACAAAAGCTGCCATTGTTAACCTCCACATGGGTCTCTCACCCACCCATGTCTGCTTCAGCCAGTCCAGGACCAAGAAGCAAGCACAGCTTCTTCACACATCTACATGCCATGTGCCTCCTCCAGGTCTCTGTCTGGCGCTCCACTTCTTCCCTCCTTCCCCAGTCTCCTCCTCAGCTTCTTCTCCCCCTGCTCAGCTCCACCCTCCCTTGAGTGGGAGAGGGAAACTGGAACCTCCCCTTTCCTTGGGGACTCTCTTGTTACAATGACAGGTCAATCATGGGCCAACCAAGTCCCATAGTCACAGATACATGACTGAGTCTGGATGAGGTTAGAAAACTGAGTTGTGAAACTAAAACTAGTTAGCATTTTAAGTGATTGTACTTAGGATGGTTTGTTACATATCAATAGCTAGTTGATATAGAAAGGCATATAAGAACTGTCAGCAAGATTATCTTGGCATGTCAATTTTGGTTAGTGCAGATCATGGTGGAGTAAGAAATATATTTCACAATAGAACTTTCCAGATTTCTTTTTTTATGATGTGCAGGTATCATCAATTTTTAAAGTATAATTTTTAAAGGGACAAATGAACCATGCATGCACTCACTGATTCTCAAGATTGGAGACCAACTGTTTTTAAACTTAGTGACTCAGAATCTGCACTGTAAGCAGATTCCTAAGTAATTTGTATGAACATTAAAGATGGAGAAATATAGTCTTATTTTGCACTGCATCTTGAAAGAATGAGATGAATTAAAGAATTCAGAGGAGTGTGACTAAGAGAAATACAGAATAAATGTGAAGAGATGGATGGAGTACTTTGATTCAAAGCTAAAGAATTCATGGGTTTCCAAAGGTGGTCTAGGTAATCAATCTACTAGGACATGAGAATAATAATTTAGAACAATTGATGTTTAATTAAAAACAAGAAAGGAATTTAACTTTACAAATATTTAACAGTCAAATCAACCACTGACCCTTTCCTGGGCTGCTTGTCTGGTTATGATGGATCTACATATCATGGAAAATCACAATTTGAGTGGCCAGCTTTGCCATGTACCTACGTTGGGTACTGAAATCTGGACAAGCCTTACTGAAGAAAATACGGTTGCATGGGCAACACCTCACTAATACAGGGGAGTCGTGGCGCAGGCTACATAATTCAGGATCCTGCTCGAGAGCAGGCTCCCGGCCTTTTTATTGATAGAATAATCATACAGCATCAGTTGTACAGGGAAGGAGGACAAAGAAAAGGGAGGGGTGAAATTAGAAAAATGTGCTCTGTCATCTATAGTATCAGAGATGGACGTTCTGCCCTCCAAGCACTTCTTACGTGCTTGATGACTTGGTATTGCAATTGAGATCAAGCCCTAGATCCCCTGCCCTGGTTTTAATCTTATCAACAAGGCATCGCACCAATCACCTTCTGGGGTCCCTTGTCATATGGTCCTCGGCCCCCTGGGCATTCCCGATCACAGCTTGTGATGCATAGCCTTCCCAAAGTGATCGAACTTTCTGCACTTGATAGGTATGAAAAGCACCTTGTAAGGTTAACTGATTGACCGGGCAGTTCTGACCTTGGTTAAGAAAGCAGAATTGTAAGTAACAAAGATGGTAGCCAAACAGGCCACTTAGGATTAGCAGACCCACAAAATACAAATAATGTGTCTTTTTCTTTAAAATAAACTTCACAAAATTAGTGAGTGTTTTTAAATGATTCCTAAGCAAGAATATGTGCAGGCACTTACAGGCAACACATTGGCTATAAGATTAAAAATGCAGCACAAATGAACTAGGAAATGGCAGTACTAATCCTTAACATCTGATAAAAGCTCCTAGTCATATGACAAGGGAAAGACAATGAAAATCGCACCAAATCTGACAAAAAGGCACTTGGGGGGAAATAAAAGTGTGGTGTGTGTGTGTGTGTGTGTGTGTGTGTGTGTGTATGCTTTTCCAAAGAGACAAGTGATAGTCAGCATGTTGAAGATGTTTGTCTAGAAATATTTTCATGGATTGTGTTTCTGTTGACAATAATAGTGTATGTCTTCTGTGAAACGCTCCTTATCTGCATATTTAAAACTCTGGCAAACAAATTTATATCCTTGAAAAAACTTGTATATAAAATTATATTGAGTCTAAACCAATATAAAAATACAACAGCTTCTGTTTCATTTGCAAAAGCAACTGATTGACATAAGGGAAGATGAAAATTACGAGCTGCCTTTAACCAAAACCATGCTTTACTATTGGTCAGGACTGAATCGTGAGTATGTGATTTAGCAAGAGCAGCCCATTCAATCTTCTTTGTTAGATGTACCCGTCTTTGTGAGGTAACTTTCTCTAACAAGATAATACCAAGTACTTAAATAAATCAGATTTAGACATGATCATATTTTGGGGCCTCCGCGGTGGCACAGGGGTTAAGTCTCAGCTATCCACAGACACTGCAGCATGAGTTTGATCCCTGGCCAGGGAGCTGACCCACATGGTACAGCAGACCTCTCCTATCTCACCCACTGCTCCTCTCAGCAGTGGATTTCAGTAAATCCACCTGTTCTGCTCCCCACTGTGTCTCTGGTGAATCCTCTCACCTCCCCCACACCTCTGGCCTGCACCCCAGCTCTTGTATGCATAAATAAATAAATATTTTTTAAAAAGGAAATCATAATTTACATATAAACAAAAAATATTTTTAACTGGTGAGACCTATTCAACCACATTTTTCTTTTTTTATTGTTATTTATATATATATTACATTATTGTGTATTCCCCATAGGTTACCCATCACCGATTCACCTGTGAACCACCACCACAGTCCCCTGTGTTCTTCACCCCTCCCCATCCCTAGCTCTTACCCTCTCCCTGCCTCGCTGAGTATCTCTCTCTTATTTGGTTTCCCTATATTCCTGTTGTAAGTGAAACCATTCCATATTTTTCTTTCTTTCTGGCTTATTTCGTTGAGCATGATCCCTTCTAGCTCCATCCATGTTGCTGCGAATTGCATGTGTTTATCCTTTTTGATTGCTGAATAGTATTCCATTGTGTATATGTTCCGCATCTTCTTGATCCAGTCATCTATTTTTGGGCATCTGGGTTGTTTCCATGTCTTAGCTATTGTGAACAGTGCTGAAACAAACATGCGGGTGCATGTATCCTTTTGGATTAATGTTTTTGTGTCCATTGGGTAGATTCCCAGAGGTGTCAACCACATTTTTCACTCCAAATAGATTATGAAGGCTAAGGAAGATTTTCAACAGTAATATATTTTTTTAATGGATGGATAAATGTGATTGGGTGGATGGGTGCATGGGTGACTGGTTGGATAAATCTGGTAGCGGCCATCTTGTAGCAGGTAGACCAGATGCTATTTCAAATAAATCTATTTAGTTGAACTTCCCCATGCGAATAATTTTTAAAAACTCAAATTGTTTGTTTGTTGAAGAGAAAACAAAACAAAAATATCCACCACTACTCATCATGTGGTTTTATCCTTTTGTTGATATAATGTATTCCATTAATTGATTTGTGTATGTTAAATCATCTTTGCATCCCTGAATTAAATCCCACTTGAATGTGTCATATGATCCTTTCAGTGTATTACTAAATTCAGCTTTTTAATAAGGTGTTGAGATTTCTTAAATGTGTATACATCAAAGATACTAGGCTGTAGTTTTATTTGTGGTATTCTTGTCAAGTTTTGATATTTGGATGATATTGACCTCATGGAATTGTTCCCTCTTCTTAAATTTTTGGTAGACTTTAAGTAAAATGGACATAAGATCTTTGAAGGTGAAGAATTCACTTGTGAAATCATCTGATCCTGAGCTTTTGTTGACTGATTTTTTATTACTGTTTCAATTTTCGTAATTGTGATCAGTTCAGTCAAGTTGTCTGTTTCTTCCTGGTTCAGTCTTGGCAAACTCGATTGTTCTAGAAATTTATCCATTTCTTCATATTTATCAAATTTGTTGAAATATAGTTGCCTTAAAGTCTCATGATATTTTTTGTATTTTTATGATATTTGTAGTAATTTCTTCTCTTTTATTCCCAATTCTACATTAAAATTTTCCTCTCTTTATGATTCTCACTGTTTGTCTATTTTATTTACCTACTCAAAGAACCAATTCTTGTTTTCACTGATCTTTTGTATAATCTTTTTATTGTGATTTCATTTATTTTTGCTCTAGTTTTTATCATTTGGTTTCTTACACCAACTTGTGACTATATTCTTCTTTTCAAGTTGTTTTAGGTGTAAGGTTAAAATGTCATTTGAGATTTTTTTGGTTTCTTAATGTAAGCCTATATTGCAATCTCAGAACTGTTTTTGCTGCATTCCATAATTTTTTAAAGATTTATCATTTATTAATTTATTTATCATTAATTATTTATTTATTATTATTTATCAATTTATTTAACGATTTATGGATACAAGAACTGGGGTGTATGACAGAGGTGTGGAGTGGTGAAAGGATTCACCAGAGACAGAGTGGGGAGCAGAACAGGTGGATCTACTGAAGTACACTGCTGAGGGGAGCAGCTGGTGAGACAGGAGAGGTCTGCTGCACCATGCGGAAAGCTCCCTGGCCGGGGATGGAACTCGTGCTGCAGTGGCTCTGCATAGCTTCATAGTGCTGAGAGTTAATCCATTGTACCACCAGGGAAGCCCCCATACTTTTAAAAATTTATTTTTATTTTCTTAAATCATTGTTCATTTTTGTACAGTATTTGATTTCTCCCCTCAGGTGTTGTCCATAAATCTTCCACATTTATTTAGTCCATAAATCTTTGATAAATCTCCTCCCACCACAGTACCTGTGATCATCACCACAGTCCTTTGTGCTCTTCCCTCCCCTCTCCCTCCCCTGCTGGATGCCTCAGATCAATGATCATCTTGCAAGTTTTGTCTTTTTTCCTATATTCAGTTTCCTATATTTGTTCAGTTTCCCTATATTCCACCAATAAATGATCATCTGATATTTTTCTTTTTCCTTATGAATTATTTCGCTTAGCATAATCCCTTCCAGCTTCGTCCATGCTGCCACAAATGGCATTTGTTGATCCTTTTCGATTGTTGTATATAGACCACATCTTCTTGATCGTGGGCATTTGGGTTGTTTCCACATCTTGGCTATTGTAAATAGTGCTGCAATAAACATATGAGAGCAGATTTCCCTTCAAATTAGTGGTTTTGTGTCCTTTGGGTAGATTCCTAGGAGTGGAATAGCCAGATCATATGGCAGATCCATTTTTAGTGTTTTGAGGAATCTCCACCCAGTGCATCCCATAAATCTTAATAACTTGGGTATTAATTTTCAGTTGTCTTCAGGTGTTTTTAATTTCTGTTTTAATTTCCTCTTTGTCCAGTGGTTATTAAACAGCACATTATTTAATCTCCATGTGTTTGATTGTTTGCTGTTCTTTTCAGAGCTGATTTTTAGTTTCACAATGTTATACTTAGAAAAAAATACATGGCATGATTTCAATTTCATGGTTTTATTCACACTTGATTAGTGTCCCAGTGATTTGTGTCTCAAGACCTATCCTTGAGAATGTCCCATATACACTTGAAAAAAAAATCAAATTCTACTGTTTTGGAATGGAATATTCTGTAAATGTTTATTAGGCTCATCTGATCTGCCTTGTCATCTAAGGCTCTATTTCCTTACTTATTCTCCTTATTTATTCTGTCTTAATCTGGCCGTAGCTGTAGTAGATTGTTAAATCCCCAACTACTTATTGATATCTCTCTGTAACTCTATAAGTTGTTTTATATATCTTGATGCTCCATCATTTGGTGACTATTTATAATGCCCATTCTGGGGCTTCTTGGTAGCCTAGGGGTTAGGTCTCAGCACTATCACCCCTACAGCCTGAGTTCAATCCCTGGCCAGGGAGAAGACCCACATAGGGTGCAGCAGATGTCTACCATCTTGCCCACTGCTCTCCTAAGCAGTGTATTTCAGCCAATCCGCCTGTTCTCCCTACTCTGTCTCTGATGAATCCTCTTCTCCCCCCTGCACCTCTGGCCTACACCCCAGTTCTTTTATGCAAAAGTAAAATTTTTTTTAAAATTAATAAAAATAATGCCCATCTCAGTCTCTTCTTACCTTTCTTAACCAAAAATCGATTTTACCTGATTTAAGTATTCATGTCCCTGTTTTTTTTTCTTTTTGATTTGTTTGTAGGTCTGTCTTCTAGCCTTGATCCTGAAGCCTGTATTTATCTTTCAGAGTTTCCTGTAAGCAACAAAAGACTGAACTTTATTTCAGGATCCATTAGTATACTTTTTAATAGGAGAATTCAAACCATTTATATTTAATTAATGCTTATCAAAATATATAATTTATTTCCATTTGTAATTTATTTGTGTGGTGTTTTTATAGTTATAATTTGTTCTATCTTTTTTGTCTATTCAATTACATGTTAAGAATTTCCTTTTATATTTTGTTGGCTTCTTATTTCATTGTCTTATGTTTTTCTTCTATGGATTTTTGTTTTTTAGTTATACTGAGATTTGTATGATGGTCTGTATATTATTGCTTATTGAACAGTTTGCTCACACTCATTCCACATTTTTACTCTCCTCCTTATTCATATGATTTTGGTGTTTCTAGACAAAATTTCTTGTTATTTTATAGTAGTCCCTAAAGTATCTTTTCAAGGTTGATTTACTGGTGATGACCTTTTATAATATTGTTTTTCTCTAAAGCTCCTTACCTTTCCTTCAGTTCTGCATGATAATCTGACTAGATATAAAGTATTCCCAGCTGGAAATCCTTTTGAGGACTGTAAATGTTCCTACCATTTCCTTCTGTCCTGCAGGATTTCCACCAAGAAACTTGTGGATTATTCTACATGTGATCCACTGTATGTAACTTCTTTATACTGAATGTTTTCACTATCCTTTCTTTGTCAAGAGTTTTTGGGTGTCTAATTCTATTATGTCTTGGGGTGTGTCTATTTTAATTGATTTTGTTTGAAACTCTATGAGTCTCTTGGATCAGGATATGTTTCTTTTCCAAGTTAGGAAGGTTCATAGCTATTATTTCTTTAAATCAATTTTGTATTCCTTTATCTCTCTTCTTACATACATATTTAAAATATATATGCATATATATATATTGTGTGTGTGTGTGAATCCTATATATATAGTCCCAAAGAACAATATACAACTATACTGGTTTTGCTCATTTTGATTCATTTTACTCTTTGCTGGTCTGTTTGTGTGTTTTCCAATACTGTGTATTCAAATGTGCTGAGTCCATCAGCTGCTTCTCCACGTCTGTCATTGTGTCCCTCCTGTAATTTTCAGTTAAGTTATGGAAATCTTTAAGTCCATTATTTCCATTAGAAGCTTTTTCATGTTTTTTCTATCCTTGTTGTAATCCTGCCTTTGTTTGCCAATTTTTTTTCTTTTTTCAATAAAAATAGTTACAACTGTTGCTTTCATTGAGTACATAATGTAATATCCTATTCTGCTAGATTTAGATTTTTTGCAGGGATTTTTTGTTCGTTTGTTTCATCATTTGTTGTGGGATCCCCAGCCCCCACCCTTTGTTCCTGGGATGTAGTTTGGTGCCAAGCCCTGGGTGAGGCTAGAATGAAGAGTCAGGCAGTGCCCCTCTTCCAGGACAAAAGTCTCATTTGAGGGTATCTGCTGAAAACAGCAGGCAGAAAATATGGCCAGATTAGCATAACCAGCTAGACTACCTCAAGAGGAAGTTAAGTGTAAATAGAATTAGAGGTAGGATGCTTTGAGCAGTAACAGCTTTGGCAGCCCCAGGGCAACTTCCCGTATTCCCTGCCCCATAGGTTGTATGAGACTAAGATACATCCCCAATCCACATCCCTGCCATGGGCCTTCCTCCCTACTGCCCACCCTCCTGGAATCTAAGCCTTTCTAATAAAAGTGTGAGACTTGGCCAGGAAGGCCACCATTTCTCCCAAGATGTGAGCCTTGAGGCTGCATCTCGAGGAGAGGTCCCTCTTGGTGACTCTCTCTAATTCTCTCACTACTTGGACTCTTGAGTCATTTCTTTCTCCATCTCGTGCCACTTCCAACATTGCCACCCTGCAAGGTGACAATTTGTTTCTTCATTTTTAGTTTTTACAGATTGAAATAAAGAATTTCTTTTCTTGTCTTGGTGTGGTGACCTTATTATATTAAGATCACAGGTTGCAGGATATAACCCTAGCTCTTTGTCCAAGATCCTGAGGTGCCTGTTGTGCTTTAGGAGGATGCCTCTGCACCTGCTTGGTGAGCAGGTCATAATGCCCTTGTGGACATTAGGGATCAGGTTAGGTGAGGGCAGTCGGGGATGATGAAGTTGCTGCCAGTAAGCCCCAAGATTTCAGACCTCCCGAAATGCCACAGGTGCCCAAATGAAGCGCAGTAGATCTACAAGGACCTTCTTCCCCCCAGGCCTTTTCCTTGGTTCAAAGCTTTCCCAGTAGCCTCAAGCTGGCATGGCACCCCAAGTTCTGGTACATGAGTTCTGCAATTGTAGCTTTTCCCTGATGGTTCAGTCAAGAGCCCAGTGATCAGAGAGCACCGGGTCTGCCCTGCAGACAGGTTACTGCCCTACTTGCCATCGCAGGCCAGGGAGAGGTATCAGTTTGCACGTGCTGACCACAAAACACTGCCTCTGCTGCCTCTCTCTCAATCCCCCCTCAGTCATGGTAGCTGGAAGAGGATTTTGGTTTGCAATAAAATGATTACCAGGCTCAGTTCTCTCTGATCTACAGGTACAGGGCCTTGCCCTGCCATGGTAGCCGCTGCTACCTGGGTTTAGGTACTTTGAACTCCAGTGAGAGGCAGCGCGAACCATTTCAGAATGTTATCTCTGTTTTTGATCCCAGTAGGGGTGAGGCAGGAGCGCTGAAGAAACAACCAGCCATAGAGAGGTATCAGTTTTGAAGGGGACACAAGTGGGACTTCTTCCCAGTGATTTGCATTCCTCTAATCTAACCTTCCCCCAGCCTCCTGCTCAGCGGCCCATGTCCATGAGCGGCCAACTCATTCGAGGATTCAACACCCTGAGCAAGCCCCGTGGAAGTGGCTAGCCTGCCCTGAAGCACCCCAGTGGGCAGGGGTGAAGTGTTTCATTGTCTGATTACCCAGATACTTTCCAGCACTCTGCTGTCTGCATCTGCTACAGGTGATCTACTCCCCTGGTGCTCTACCTTGAGTCTCTATTGCTCAACTCCAGTAGTTTTCTGGAGGTAAAACCCTCCACATTGCTCACTGATTGTGTGCACCCCTGTAGGGTATGTGAATTAATGAGGCTTTTTGCGCCACTGGCCTCAGTAGCTGTCAGCTGCCGCCTTGATAATGTTGACGCAGGGGGTGCTTGGAGTGTGGGCGCAGGGCATACATGCCTGATTGTGGACACCTGGAGCATGGAGTGGGCATGTATAAGTGTGCATACCTGAGCCTAGAGGCTAGGGACATAAAGGTGGCATCACTCAAGATAGACGACAGCTACGGATGGATGTGTGAATACAGAAGAGGCAAGACCGCAAGAGAATACCAGAGAGACCCCAAAGAAGAATGCAAAAGATTTGTTGGGGGCTGGAAGGCTTGCCAGCCTCCTGCCCACCCTGCACCTGGTTACCCCACTAGAATACCCCTCTCCATTGCAGTCCCCCAGTCCTTTAGTCCCTGCACAGAGTGTGAGCTCTTCAGTCAACACCAGAGAGATAATGTGGCCACCTCTCCCTCTCTTGGACTGTATGCCCCGTAGTGTTACCGGAACCAAGCTGCCTTAGCAGAGGGAGCCATCAGGAGCAGTGGTGCCTTTTACCCCGCTGCTCCAAGAGCAGTCGTGGCAGTTGCTCCTGCCCAGTGACTGCCATTTTGAATGGACCAATCAGGTGCTAGGAGCTGATGGGTAGGTCCAATCAGCTCCAGGATTGAAAACTGGTCCAATCAGACTTGTGGATGGTACCCTGAACGAGAATATAAGCCAGGATCAGAGGGACCCGAAAGGGGGGAAAAAGAAGAGAAAAAAAAGAGAGGATGCCAGCCCCAGAGAGAAGGAGGCCCCTGAAGAGAAGAACAGGAGAAGATGACAACAAGAAGAAGATGATAAAAAAAAATGGAAAAAAAAAAAATAAAGTACTTTCTGCAAAGTCAAAAAAAAAAGAAGATGACACCAGCCCCTGGAGAAGAAAGACGACGGTTCCAGACTCCGAAGAGAGAAGAGAGAAGTCCGCTCCTGGCTTCCGAGGAAGAAAGAAGAAGCGAAGCGTCCAGCAGCCGCCCTCTGAGCAGGAAGAGAAGCTGAAGGACCCTGCAGAGACGGGGCCTCCGGTCCTGTCCCTGATGTAGCCTGAAAGGAGTCCCAGGGGCCCTGGGCCTGGGGTCTCAGAGACCTGTTTGTGGGTCTGACCCAGCACCCCAAAGAGCTGCCATCCCCGAGGCGTTCTGGGGGAGGTGGCCGCCCCTTGAGGATGCAGTGAGCCTCTGTTTCCCCCGTGTGTAAAATAAACCCCATGTTTGTTGTTCCTGTAGCCTGAAGTCTCTTGCCATTGTGCGCGGGTGAGCCCCACAGACAGTGCCCTGCCCTCTCCTCAGGCGCTGGCCTTTGTTGTTTTTGGTCTTTTGGCCTTTGGGGGCTTTTTGGTGGCTCTTGCCTCAGAGCCTGGGCCGTTGTGCCCTGTCCGCCCCGCTTTCAGTAGCACTACAAACACAATCGATTTTTCCTTTCTTCTCTGGGTGTCGCTTTTCTTTGCACAACCAAAAGCCCCTGGCCATTCTCCAGGGACAATGCATATCTGCTTATTGAGTTGTGAACATGTGGAGGAGATGACCCCAGCATCTTCAGGTGGCCATCTGACTAGACTCCCCATTAATCAGTTTTAAACTAAGGTGTTTAAATGTTGACTTTCTCAACATAAAATTTATTTTTGTTTTTGTGTGTGTTTTACAATTCTTTTTATTATATGTTAATGAGCCACCTTATTTTGCCAAATAAGTTTCCAATTTCCAATTAAAAATAGGTTACAAAGGTATATGTTCCACTAACAAAGGTAAGAAACCATAATTTTAATTGTAAGAAGCTTCTAAATTTGAGAGATGCTAAAATAGGGTGGAGGAGAATTCATCTAGAGTAATTATGATTATGATTGGTTGCTAATAACAACAACACCGTGGCGGGCATAACAGTGAAGGAGTCATTGTCTCCTTCAAATAAAAGTCTGAAGAGAGGCAGTTGGGCACATGCTTTGTTCTTGAGCGCACTGAATGCTTTGGGGGGCCCCCTCAGGAGTTCTCATTCATTTTGCCTATGGAGTCTTCTTATCAATTCTAGATTAATTTGTTCTTAACCATCAGGTATCAGATTTCAATGACATCTCCCCTGACTCAAAACCCAAGTTAGTTCCTCCTCACTGTCACTGTTACTGGGCAGGGTGAGGGGCACCCAGGACCCCCAAACCTGCCCATTCTAAATGGGTTCTGCCATCGAACCCATCAAGACAAAACATACCCTAGTGCATAAGACTTTTAGTGGAAAGGAACCTTTCCACTAAATTGTGGCCAATTGTGTTGTACACAATTAGTGTACAACAGAGAAGGGGAAGAATATAGTTTCCAAGTCAAGCACCCAAGTGACCCATCCTCTCATCAGTAAATGTCCAACTAAACAGACTTGGCCCAAAACAGGGCCATTGAGCCCCAAAAGCTTGCCACGTGTCTAAGACATCTTCTGGTGGGGACCCATAGGAAAGGGGCAGAAGGGGCCAGGTAAGTCTGGAAGGAAAGGAGCAAAATAAAAACCCAAGTAAAGATAAAGGCTGCCACTGTCAGCCTCCCCACAGGTTCTCTCACCCCCTTCTGTTTCAAACATCTCCTTCCAGGTCCCCCGAGTCCCTGGTATAAGTTCAGGACTAAGAAGCAAGAACAACTTCTCCACATGTCTCTCTGCCCCATGTGCCTCCTCCAGGTCTCCTTCTTTGATGATTTTCCTTCCCTTCCTTCTCTCCATCTCCTCCCTGCTCAGTTCTGCCCTCCCTTGGGTGGGGCAAGGGATCTGGGATCTCCCCTTCCTTGGGGACTACCCTGTTACATCACCTCATTTGTTGTGTTTCTTCTTGGCGCTCCACACACTTTTTCATTATGCTTATGTGTATGTTTATTTGTCTGTGCCCCTTGCCCTCAAAGGTGAGAGCCACGTGTGTGTGTTTCATTCTGTGCTGCCGTAGGGTAAACAAGAGCGTCAGCAGGTTTTGCCGCCCTCCCCTCAGTGATGGACCTCTGCAGGCCTGCACGCATGCCTGACGGCGGGCTCTGGAGTAGGGTGTGGGCCTGCGTGGGTGGGCGCAGCTGAGCCAAGACTGAGCATATAAAGCAGCAGCAGCAGCCGAGAACAGAGTGTGGCGGCCTGTGGCACAGTACGGTGGAGCACAGTGGAGAGCGGTGGATTACGGCAGAGTACAGTAGAAAACAGTGAAGAACATCATGAAAACAACTAATAAAACAAAGAGTCTGCTACAACTAATGATGAACCTGCTCGGTTTGGGATGGTTACAGGACAGCTACTGTCCTGGCCAGGGTCAGCAGGAGGTACAGTCTCAGTAAGGGCTGCCGCATATCTGACCAGCCCAGAATTCTTCCCCCGCGCTGGACACTTTCAAGCTTTACGTCTTTATTTATGCTCAAAATACGTTAGGTAGTTACTACTGTTAGTCTGATTTTACAGATGAGGAACTGGAAGAAGAGAGGTAATGTTAAACCCAAGTTCGGTTTATTCACTGAATATTCTTTGCACATTTATTAAATACCAATAGTTTTGGGCATTTAAAATACATCAGTGAAGAAAATAGACAAAAATCCCTCCCTTCATTGAATCTTACCATCTTTGGGACAGTAAATGACTAAGCCCGGGCTTGGAGGCAGGAGTGTGGTTTTATTCCTTTTCCACATTGTTTTCACCCACCTCTTCTAAATGAATATTGAGGAGAGACTATCAGAGTCATTACATTTTAAAAACTATACTGATCTACTTTGAGGTTATTCATTCATTCCACTTTTGTCTGTTCTTAAATTTCACCTGATTTCTCAAAGAAAAATAAAACATAAAACTAATTATAATCTCCCTTAGAAATCTATCCCGTTTTTATCCCAGTACCTATAGCTGATAAGCACTCAGTCAAAAAAGTATACATATATTGAATGAATGAATTAGTGAATGAATGAATGAGGAACAATAAATTGTTCTCTCCTATATGCATTACCACTTGGCTATTGTGTGAAAAGTTTCTTTTTTTTTTTTGGCTTAATTTTTAGGCAATAAATTTAGTGCTCAACTCACTACGTTTATGTCTTATCAAATACACTAATATTTAGAGTGATAATCAGTCATTTTCACTCCTGCAGTAAAGGCAGGAGCATTGTAGAAAAGCTCAGAAGGGGACAGAGGCATTAATCTGTAGCTGCACTTGACAAACAAACCAGAGGATAGAAGTGGAAGGAAGAAGAAACAAGAGAGGAGAGGGCAGGATACAGAAAACAAAGGCACAGTGAGACGGAAACAGCACCACAGAATGATCTTCCCATGAAAAGATTGGTTACAGAATATATTTCTCACCTTCCTCCTCTCCTTGGTCTTCTTCATTAATAGACATAATTACATTTCATTTCTTATCAGTTCAATGTTTAATTTTAATGCCTAACAACATATTACCACTTGAATAAATAAGAGTCGCTATTTCTTAATAAGGATTAAGGAGCCAGAAATCATTCACTTGCTTGCTAGAATACCTATATTTTTATGAAGAACAGAAATTACCTAAAAGAAGCTTCACACCTCGATCATATTCCTATCAATATATCTGATCATCACTGTGTTCTAAAAAAATGCCCTGGCAAATTTATGAAATCATTTGAAATATAGGGGTGGAGGGTGGTGAAAAGAGGCCATTTTGCATTCTAGGAATTCCTCCAAATCTTATTTCACACTCAAGCCCAAGAGATTAACCTGAGTGGTAGATTTAGACAATTCATATAATAACAATTTAATCCTAAATCAGCTATTTTCTCTCACTTCTTGTACTGCCTTCATGGTGTTAACTGTAAAATGGGCTTATATGCCATCAAGTCCTGGAAAAGCAAAAGCTTTATGCACTGATGAAATATAATTCCTTTTATTATTTACTTTACGGCTTGATTTTGAACATTAATTGGCATACAGCAAGCACATCAATGACAGATTGGTGACTGCCAGTTACAAGCAAGGATCTGAAGTACTGTATTTGTGTGACTATAAATCAGGGTTTTGGAATGCTAATCTAGGGACCCCCTCCAGTCTGGATTATATATTCAGGTAACATCCCCTTGTCCCTTTTGATATTAAAGGAATTACAGCACCAATTCCAATACGGGCTGCAAATCTCAAAAACTAAAAAGAGAGATCCACTCTTTCATGCTACCGACAGTTTCCCATTCTTCAAGGAACAGTAGACAATCAGGGAAGGGGCTAAAGGCAGGGTAATCTTACATCATGACAGTGTCAATTACTCAGCCGCCATAAGAACCCACAAAGGTCACTTTTCTCCAGACCCTTCTGAGAATACAGAAAACTCACCAAATCAAAGAGCAGGACAACCCTGGCTTTTCCATGTCTGCAGACTTTCTAAGACACCACAAAAGAATTCATGTCGCTTTGATAAAATGGCAAGTAAATGTATGTAACAATCTTTCTCAAAGGGAGGTCAACTCCTTTTTCCTGAATAAGAGGCCTTTCAGTAATAGGAAGAAAGCTGCAATGTTAAATATTTCAGAATAAAGCCTGTAACCTTCACAGAGACTTTGATTCCAGCTGTGTTCACATTCATTATAATGACTCTGGAGAACAGCTCTGACTCATTTTAGATGATGACTCCATAACTATTCATTTATACTTAATGAGTTTATTCCACCAGGTATATGATGAACTCTAAACAAATAATGCCATTGAATCACACATGTCAATAAATTTGAGTACTAAACTGATTTCACCTAGCAAAGGTAATGATAAACCAGGAGGAAAGAGAGCTGTGTCTAATTAATGAAAATGCCCTTTGTATTTTCTAATGGTTGAAACATTAACTTGAAAATGGCTTTCCCTGCAATAATTTACAGACAAGCACTTTTTAATGAGAAAACAATTCAAATTTATGTGCAATTGAACTCCAATTATTTGATTAACTTTATTAAATTCTTGTTGATTCTACAGTCTGGATGAAGCGTATCATTTTTTATAAGTTTCATATGTTGCACTTTTAAGTTTTCAACCTCGGATTCAATGGATCCTGAAAATGTTCCTAGGAACCTGTGTTTGTGGACAGAATCGATGTCTGGGATTTATTTCACTTGTCTCTCTCTAGAATGATAATCTTATTTTCATATTCAAGAAGCACTTTAATAAATTTTGTAGCAGAATTCACATGATTCTTTACTACTTTGTGTGTAATTGAAATTACAGTAAACAATTGATGGAAAGAAGCTCCATTCCAATTAAGTTAACCCTATATCTATAGCCTTAGTTTTAACTGGTAGTGCTGACAACTCAGATATTTTTGTAGCATGAAAGGCTTTTAATGACAATTGAAGAGAGATCAAGTTCCCAAATCAATCTTCTAAACATATACATTAAGAACTAAGAAAAAAAAATTGAAATTTAACCCAAAGTCAGTGGGAGAAAGAAAATAATAAAGCAACTGAAATGGACAGTCTCTTAAATAGTGACACTGCAACGATGGGGCATCACACGCAAAATCGAAAACTCGGCTTACGTCTCATTAGTCATACAAAAATTCATTTCAACTGGATCATACACCTGAATGTGAAGCTCTAAAAATTTTAAAGTACAGGGGAAATTTTACATTAGTGTGGGTTATCAGAGTTCTTTTTTTTTTTTTTTGCGTAGAAGAACTGGGGTGTAGGCCAGATGGGGGTGGGGGAGGGGATTCACCAGCGACAGTAGAGAGCAGAAAGGCTGATTGACTGAAATAGACTGAGAGGAGCAGCAAGCGAGACAGAAGAGGTCTGTCTCTCCTGACCAGGCGGGTCAGCTCCCTGACTGGGGATAGAAGTCAGGCCATAGTGGTGATAGTGCTAAGACTCAAACCCCCACTGCAGAGTTCTTAAATAGACTCTAAAATCATAATCCATCAATGAAAAAAATGGTAAGTTGGTAGGCAAAATTTAAAACTTGACCCTAAGAAGGACATTGATGTGGGAATGAAGACAGGCCATAGACTGATAAAAAATGTTTTGAATGTACGTTTCTGACAAAGAATTTATTATCAGAATATATAAAGAACTCTCAAAATTCAACAATAAGGAAACCCAATAAAACATGGAGATGATTTGAATAGACACTGCCTAAAAAAGGGGTAAAGATAATGAAGCCCATAAAAAAGGCTTAACACAATTCCTCATTACAGAAATACAACTTAAAACCACAATTATGTAGCTACAACTTCACATCTCCTGAATGACAGAACCAAAACAGCTCCAAGTGTTAAAAGGGGCCACAAAACAATAGGAATGCTATACATTGTTGGTGGAAATGCAAAATGGGTACAGCCACTTTGCAATTTGATGGTTACTTAAAAGCATCCCCTGATCAGATGACCCAGAAATTCTACTCCTCTCAGAGGGGGGATTTAGCAAAGATGAAACAAAACCTTGGTCATGCAAAAACCAGTATGCAAATGTTTATAAGTGCCATATTTATAATAACTTAAAACTAAAAACTCAAAAATCTTTAAACCAGTGATTGGATAAGCACACTACTTGGCAGTACTAATGAATGAACTGCTGATACAACCACATAGGTTAATCTCAAACGCTCCGTGCATGTTGAAGACTCAAATGACTGCCTTCTGCATGTTTTCACTTTGAAAAGGAAAGCTGTATTAATAAAAAACTACTACCATTGCGAGGCAGAGGTGTTGACCAGGTAGAGGCAGGAGGGGGGAATTGGCAGGCGGGATTGTGGTGGTGGTTCTATGACGGTGCATCTGTCGAAACTCATAAAACTATACTTTCAGAGCAAATTGTAATGTATGAAAGCTATCAATAAATCCATAGAGATGCTGAGTCATTGAATTTTACCTTTATGTTATATTTCTTCATTTTTTAAATTTTTTCTTTATGCATACAAGCTGGGGTGCAGGCCAGAAGCAGTGAGAGGGTTCACCAGAGACAGAGTAGGGAGCAGAACAGGCAGATCGACAGAAATACACTGCTGAGGGGAGCAGTGGGAGAGGCAGGAGAGGTCTGCTGCGCCATGTGGGAATCTCCACAGCCGGGCGTCGAACTCGCATCGCCACTGCCGACAGCTACACATTGCAGCACTTTAACCCGCTACGCCACCGGGGAGGCCCTATGTTACATTTCTATTTGCCTTATTTTGCCCCTTAGTAAAAACTCTTCACCAATGAATCCATCTTTATCAAAGGTACCACCTTGCTTTGAGCCTTGTCATTATTTTCCTATCTTTGACTTATCTTTTCCTGATATTCTCCATCATCACCATCCAATTTTCAATTACCAACTCCTGCCAGTTTTTCTGGTGTAATACTTCCATATTCACCTTCTATTTCTCATCTCGATAACCACCATGTTTTCCCCCCTTTCATCAATCAAATACTATATCTCACCTATTTAATATCACACAATTGTGATTGCTTTGTAGTGTAAAAAAGGGAGAGTGATACCTCCATTTTTGTTCTGTTTTCTTTGTTCGGTCTCTTTGGGGTCTTTTGAAGATAAATTTCATGATTTTTTGTTTCCGTATCTGTGAAGAATCCTATTGGGATTTTGATAGGAGATGCATTAAATCTGCATATGGTGTTAGGTAAAATAGTCATTTTAATGTTAATTCTTCCAGTCCATTTTTCTGAGCTTTCTATTTTTTTGAACAATGCCTTATAGTTTTCAGTGCATAGGTCTTTTTTTTTTAAGATTTATTTTTTATTTATACATACAAGTTGGGGTACAGGCCAGAGGTGTGGGGCGGCGAGAGGGTTCACCAGAGACAGAGTGGGGAGCAGAACAGGAAGATCAGAAATACACTGCTGAGGGGAGCAGCGGGCGAGGCAGGAGAGGTCTGCCGCGCCATGTGGGATTCTCCCCGGCCGGGCATCGAACTCGCATCGCCGCTGCCAACAGCTCCACAGCGCAGCGCTTAACCGCTGCGCCACTGGGGAGGCCCATAGGTCTTTCACCTGTTTCCTTCTTGATCTTCTGTCTGGAAGATCTATCAATACCACTGTTAAAGTCCCTCTACTATTACTGTTTAATGTCAATGCCTCCCTTTAGTTCTGTTAGTATTTGTTTTCTGTCCGAAATCTTCCCTAAACCCACATGCCCTTTCACAGTCAAAGTCATACTCTCACAACCTTTGCAGCACATCAGTCAGGGCAAAAATCTCACACAAATGCTTCACAGTTGGTTACTGGGTTACTTAACCTTCAGGCTAATGAGCACTCATACGCTTTCCTAATACCTAAGAATACATCCTGCTAATGGACTCATGAAATAAATAAAAACATAGCACAGATATTTACAGATACAGTTGAAAACAGTGAAGGAGTCTGACAGTGCACCTATGTTGTGTGCATATATTTTATTTTTATATATACATTTTTTTACATCATTATTCATTTTGGGGCAATATTTGATTTCTCCCCCCAGGTGTTGTCCCCATTGTTCTCCCACCACCACAGCACCCATGAACCATCACCACAGTCCCTTGTGTTCGTCCCTCCCCTGTTTTGCTCCCCCCCACCCCCGCTGGATGTCTCAGATCTATGGTCAGCTTACAAGTTATGTCTTTTTCCTGATCTTTTGTTTGTTTTCCCTATATTTCCCCATAAGTGAATCCATCTGATATTTTTCTTTTTCCTTCTGACTTATTACACTAAACATAATCTCTTTCAGCTCCATCAGTGTTGCCACAATGGCATGTGTTTATCTTTTTTGATCGCTGAGTAGTATTCCAGTGTGTGTGTGTGTGTGTGTGTGTGTGTGTGTGTGTGTGTGTGTGTGTGTCTGTCTGTCTGTCTTGCAACCATCCCAGGGTGGGCAGGTTCATGGATGACTCAGGCAGATGAAAAGAGAACCTGGGAGCCTTCAGTAGATTTGACAGGCCTTTAATGCTGAAGCAAGAAACCAGGTACATAGGCAGACCAGCAGGCAGAGAGGCTGGGAGGCTGGGAGGCTGGAAGGCTGGGAGGCTGGGAGGCAGGTAGGCAGGGGTGCCAAGAGGCACGCAGCAACTGAGCCTCCCAGCACTTGTGATCTCCATGCTCTCCCTGGCTTTTCTTTTCTCTCCCGCTCCTGTAATGATCTCTCCTGGGCCTCCATATTTCTAGGTATGTGCACCCCATGCTCTCCATCCTCTTGGCCAAGGTGTCTGTAATTACGGGTGTGCCTGCCCCGTGCTTGTGCTCCCAAGAGCTTTTTGCACCAACACGGTGTCACGTGTGGGCAATGAAACCTGGGAGGACTACAGGGCTGCAGGTGGTGGCCATAGATTCTAGTGGCAGGAGGCATAAAAGAAGCCTGATTTAACTCCATTTTCCCTACAATACCACATCTTCTTGATCCATTGTTCTATTTGGGGGCACATTAAAAATGGATCTACCATATGACTCACCAATTCCACTCTTGGGAAGGGACACAAAAAAACTAATCCAAAAGGAAACCTGCATTCCTATGTTTATTGCAGCACTATTTACAATAGCCAAGTTATGCAAACAACCTAAATGCCCCCAAATAGGTGCATATATTATAATAAATGTTTATGTTTTCTTATTATATTGCTTGTTTCATCATTACATCATATCCATCTTTGTCTCTTGTTGCTATTTTTGACTGCAGGTCTGTTTTTACTGAAGCAAATAAAGTAGTGCCTGGCTCTAGATAAACTTTTCATTGGCTTGGAGTAACATTTCATATCTCTTTGAGATTGTGCTTGTCTTTATCGCTTAAATGGATCTCTTGTAGGCTGCTTATAGTTGGGCTTTGTTTTTAATCCATTCAATGACTATGTCTTTTAACTTGTGTGTTCCTTATGTTGGGTAAGGATAACTCTCAAAGCGTTTCTTGAATTTTTTTAATCTTATTTCTCTTTTCTACCTGACTGTTGAGCTTCATGCATTTTTCTACATACACTTATTGGCTGGCACTCAAAACATCCTGCAGACTTGCCCTAAACCCACGTACCCTTTTACAGTCAAAGTCATACTCTCACAACCTTTGCAGCACATCAGTCAGGGCAAAAATCTCACACAAATGCTTCACAGTGGTTACTGGTCTACTTAACCTTCAGGCCAATGAGCCCTCATATGCTTTCCTAATACCTAAGAATACATCCTGCTAATGGACTCATGAAATAAATAAAAATATAGCACAGATATTTACAGATACAGTTAAAAGCAGTGAATGAGTCTGATGGTGCCAGTCTATCTGTTCAGTGCCTCTGCCTTTACAATGTCTCCCTGCAAAGCAGACACTGGACACTTTTCACCTTTTGCCTTTTGTTGTAAAAGCTAAATCCACTTCTGATTTCTTTTGGTTAGTGAAAACACCTACTGAGGTAGGTAAAAGTGAGTGGTATAACTCGAACTTTTGAAAGCAGGGACACCTGTATGTGACGTTCCATCTACTTTCAGGATGGATGAGAAGATGGACGGGTTTGTCTTGTTCACAAACACACGACAGCTGACAGCCAGGTAGGGCTCTCGCAGCCCGGTGAGGTTTTATGTTGAAAAATCTGCTGATGATGCTACAGGCCCAGTGTCCTTCAGGGGAGAAAATGAGCTCTGGAGGCAAACATGTAGAAGCTGCAAACCATTTGTAATCAGAAAGTGAAATATGCAACCAGGGAAGCTTGCCAAGCTCAAGGACTCGGAGGCTTTAATGAAGGGATGGTATTACCAGTGGAAATCAAACTTGCCTACCAGCTGGATTATCTCATCTTCACAATGAGCTTTGCTAGCTGATAACCACAGGGTCCTGAGAAATTAAGCAGACCCACAAATTACCCGCATAACATTCTGGCTAGATGTTCGAAAGTTGAATTAATTGCCTGAAAATAAATGAATGAGGTAAAGTCAAAAATTGCTTCATTAGTATTCAGTAACACTGCTGTCTTAGGAAGGTAAAACAATGGAAAGCAGGAGGGGCAGGGAACGGGGAAGAATAATGAGGGAAATCGTTATTTCACAAGTGCATTATGGGCACAGTGTTTCATCAGATTAGTTATAGAATTTCATGGTTCAGCCCAGTTCACACAGTGGGGTAGACGCCATGTATGCTTCCTCACCAAGCAGTCTCTGGAGCCCTGCAATTAATACATGTGTGCAATATTGTTGATGAAGCACATGGACATTTCCCCTTTATTTCCAAAATGAGTTAGTAGCATTCAGGTGTTTTTCTTTGGCAAGACAAGGGAAAATGAGAGAAACGGTGCCCAACAGGTGCAGCCCTCAAACATTCTCATCAGCAGCTTTGTTCCAGCAAACATGCTTCCAGGCGTGATTACACTTTCTCTTACAGTGTTGTTCATTTCTTTGATTAATAATTCTGTTTAGCCTTAAAAACAGTTGCAAAACCATGTCTTATGATGCTCATGTGCACAGCAAGTTTCTCCAAAACTTACTGTTGTGCAACCATCCCAGGCCTGACAGGTTCATGGCTGATTTGGGCAAATGGGAAAGGAATCTTAGAGCCTTAGGTGTATCTGACATGCTGTAGTGACAGGAAGAGCATAGGCACAGGTTTTCTACAGATTTGGGTAGACAGGTCAAAGAGGAGTTCTGGAGCCTCAGTGACTTTTTAGACTTTTAGTGATCTTTTGTAGAGAGGCAACCAGGTAAAGGGTAGTTGTAGGGCCGGGGTGGGGTGAGGGGGGGGGTCCAGGAAGCTGGCAGGCCTCCTAGACCCCGGCAGGCCTCCTAGCCCCCAGCAAATCTTCACTCTCTCTGGGCTCTCTGGTGTTCTTTCATGGCCTCTCTACTGCACCCTGAACGACCCTCTGCTCCACGCTCTGTTCTCTCTCACTGCTGCTGCTTCTTCTACTTCTGCTTATAAGCCCAGTGTCTGGCCCAGGTGCGCCCACTCACGCAGGCTCACACCCTACTCCAGGTGCCCACCATCAGGCATGTGTATAGGCCTGCAGAAGTCTATTATTGATGGGAGGGTGGAAAAACCTGATGACTCTTTCATTTACCCTACACACGCCTTCAACGCTTAATCAGGGGACTGGATACACAGGCAGGCAGGCAAGCAGGCCAGCTAGCAGAAACCAAGCCTACTAGCCCCTGCAATCTTTGGCTTCTCGGCCTGGTGTCTGTAACTACAGGTTCGTTTGCCCTGTGCTCATGCTCCCAAGCTCATTTTGCAATAACACAATATCAAGCATGGGTAATGAAACCTGGGAGGAAAACAAGGTTTCAGGCAGTGGCAACAGTCTGGCAACGGAGATGAAAGAGAGCCTGAGTTATTCCCTGTTCCTTACACTTTTTCTTAATACATTGGCACAGGACATTGCTCCTGGGAAATCTCTTAGAACAAAGTCACACAAAGATCATGATAGAAGAGGATGCTGAGGCCACTCTGGCAGCCAGGAACTCACAGTGGCAGTGATATCCTGGAAGGGCCAGATCCCCCAGTTGCTTACCAACTGTTTATTTCTGGAAACTTCTGTTTGATCTTTGTATTGCAATTGCTTCCTAAAGTCTTTTTTTTTTTTTTTTAATTTTCAGGGTCACTGAAATGTTTCTAACTTTTCAAAGTCCTTCCACAGTGATTTTATGCAAACTTTTCAAGATGTATCCTGAAACCTAAAATAAAACTGCTACAATTTTATTCAATTAATTGTGGACTTCTCTCTTTTGTTGTTGGGTGGTGTCTCTTTTTATGGTGTGTGTTTTAAGTAAAAGGAAGGAGTATCACCATGCCTTTTAGATCATATAACATCTTAAGATGCTGTTAAAAAGAAATTCCCATTATTATGTTCTCTCTAAGTTCCTTTGTTTTTCAAACAACAAATTGGCTCTTCTTTTGCTCACACTTTTCTTTTAACCACTAAAATACAGCTATCTGCTGGTATTAAACTTAACAAGGTAAAATGTTCTCTCTGACCTCTGCTTTATCTTGAGTGAAAATGTCTGCTTTACTCTCTTTGTATCTAGCAACATGAAAGTGAGTATCTTCCTCATATATAGCAAAAATATTTTTAACCTCACTTCAAGAAATAAAAGAGATTTTTGAAGTGAGATATCTATCATCAGCAAGTATATACTGGGAAACTATCTTGGTGTGTGTGTACACAATTTGGGGTATGTAATTACATAGAACACTGGAAATCCAAGTTGTATTGATAATGTTTACTTCTTTTGCTTATTCCAGAGAAGTTGGACCCAAATGACCGAGCCAGTGATCCATAAGTTACTACATATTTTTCCCAGGCAACAATCTATGTCTCAGTTTCAACCTAAAAATTCTCATTTTTTGGAAGAGTCTGTCAGCTCCAGGAGATGAGTTTATGGTTTTCATGTTTGCCCTTGATTTTTCTTACGATTTTGGGCTTGCTGACCTCCTTTTATCAGATAGATTACTTTAGACTGTAAATATAAGAAAATCCATCCCAAATCAGCTTAGACAATAAAAAAACATTTATTGACTAAACTAACTGAAAAAGTCCAGACTTAAGAGTCAGAATTAGGTTTGGTTTGAGCAGAGCTGAGCATATTTTTCTCTGTTTATCCCTGTCCTCTGAATGTCAGCCTCCACCTTAGCATGGAAGGAAGAGCATGTTCCCACACTCTGTACCTGGAGGTGGCAAATCCAAATTATCACCTGTTTTTATTTTTTAAAAATATTACTTTGAATCACAGAGATTCTTGTGCATTTATAAATCATCTGTGGTGGCTTTCATACCACAGAGCAGAGCTGGATAGTGGCAACAACCCAAAATACCCCAAAATAGACAAATGGATCAAAAAGTGTGGTATATTTGTACATGGAATATTACTCAGCAAGAAAAAGAAACCCATGCCATTTGTGGCAACATGGATGGAACTGGAGGAGATTATGCTAACTGAAATTGGTCAGAAGGAAAAAGATAAATCCCGATAGTCTCATCTATATGTGGAATATAGAGAAACCAAACAAAAGGTCAAGAAAAGTCAAAACCAGCAAGCTGACCATAGAATTGAGGCCTACATCAAGGGAGGAGTTGGGAGGGGGTCCTAACAGGAGAGGGTGAACACAGGGAATATGGTGATGGTTCATGTGTGATACAGTGGTGTGAGAACTCTGGGCACTACAATGATGTAAGAAAAAATTATTTTTAATAGTAAAAAACAATTTTTTAAAAATTTTTGCCTTTCAACTTTTCTTGTGGTTCTTTAGAGCTACAAAACTTTACTGACACAAATGTCAGGAAAACTTTTTCCTTCTCATTAGGTAACCTGGCCATCATTAAACTAATTTTGTGGCCAAAATAATGCCAGACTGTGGTTGGCTTAAGCCCACTGTGGCCCATAATATAGAATTGTCTGTAAATTAACCAGATTAACTGCATAAGAGCAAACACGGTTGTAATATTTTTAGGATGAAGTAAGGGGAATATGTACATGATATTTGGGTTGAATTGTTTCCACCATTTGTAGAAGCTCTAATCCCCAGTATCTCAGAATGAGACTATCTTTGGAAATGTTGACTTTAGAAACATAATCAAGTTAAAATTAGGTCATTAGCATCAACCCTAACCAAATGTGATTAGTAAAAGGGAGACATTGGAGACACACTTGCCTACAGGGAGAAGGAGCCCCATGTGAAGATGAAGGCAGAGATTGAGATGATACTTCCAGAAGTTAAGGAATGCCTGCAAGCCACCAGAAGCATGGGGAGAGGCTTCTCTCACAACCCTCAGAAATAACCCACCTGACAAATGCTCATCAAAACCACAATGGGATATCACCTCACATGAGTAAGAATGACCCATATTAACAAAAAAACAAAACTAACAACAAGAAATGCTGGCAAGGATGTATAGAAAAAGGACCCCTCTTAGATTGCTGGTGAGAATGCATACTGGTCCAACCACTATGGAAAGCTGTGTGGAGGACCCTCAAATTACTAAAAATGGAACTACCATATGACTGAGCAATTCCACTCCTAGGAATCTACCCAAGGGCACAAAAGTATTAATTCAAAGAGACACTTACACCCTTATGTTCATCTCAGTACTATTTACAATAACTAAACTAAGGAAACAACCTAAATGCCCCAAGACAGATGACTGGATCAAGAAGATGTGGTATACAGATACAATGGAATACTACTCATCAATAAAAAAGATAAACTCATGCCATTCACAGCAACATGTATGGAGCTGGAAGGGATTATGCTCAGTGAAATAAGCCAGAAGGGAGAAGAAAAATATTGGATGTTTTCACTTATGGAGGAACATAGGGAAACCAAACAAGGCATCAGAAAAAAAAATAAACTAATAGGCAAACTATAAGTTGGAGGCATTCATCAGGGGAGAGGGAGGGAAAGGTATGGGAGGGAAGATCACAGAGCCTATGGTGATGGTTCACAGGTGTCTTCATTGTGGCAATTTTATGGGGACAACACCTGAGAGGAGAAATCAAACATTGTACAGAAATGAACAATAATGTAAAAGTATATAAATAAGTAAAAACTAAATAAAAAAACTAATTAACTAAAAAAAAAAGAAAGAAAGAAATAACCCACCTGTCAACACATTGATCTTGAATTTCTATCCTATGAGAAAATAAACTGGTCAACAAATTTTCACAAAAGTCATGTCACTGAAATAAAATTAGTCATTTCCTATCAATTTGCATGTGGGCAACAGAAATATGACAGCCAAATTCTAACTTTGGTTCTAGTTTTTTATGTAATCTGCAATAAAACATCAATAAATTGATGTTTACATCACAAAATGCATGCCTATCACTGGTCAACAAATTTTTACAAAAGTCATGTTACTGTAATAAAATTAGTCATTTTCTATCCATTTGTATGCACTCAACACAAATATGACAATCAAATTCTAATTTTGGCTCTAGTATTTTATAATCTGCAATAAATGGATGTTTACATCACAAAATGCATGCCAATAGTAATAGACCTACGGTTAACACCTGTTAAAAAATCAAGTCATAGACTACTTCTTAGATTTCTTTGCTTGTCTCTTGCTTATACAGCTGTTCAGGAGCATCTCTGGGGAGTGCCCAGCAGTAGTCAGCCAGCATTGTAGTGGGCCATTTTCCCTGGTCCTCTTTTTTCCATTGATGCGATAACTTGATGAAAACATTCGCCATGTTCATCACTAACCATACCACAGTTTTCAGGGAAGAAATCCACATGGGAAGGAAGGAAATATATCTTTAGAGACATATTGCAGCCAAGTTTCTGACACTGCATCAGCATGTCTTCTACTACTTCCTTGTAGTTTTCCGCCCTAACATTCCCAAGGAAGTTTGTAGACACTAGGCGAAAAGCATTCCATGCTTATTTTGCATCACCCTGCAGCAAGTTGTTGAACTGGTCATCTCAATGCAGACAGAATGTTTGGGTAGACTATTCTCAACTTCTTTTGCTTTGTTATTATGCCGGAAAGTGGGGGAACCAAGCAGAAGTAACAGTCTCTTATGTGGTTTCTTGGCTCTCTCCACACCATGGGGACTGCAAACAGCATTGATGGTCTTTTGCCATTTCACCACTGTGAAAGCTGTGTTGTATATGTAGCACAGCATATACGCGGGGTCCAAGGCTTGTCTTGGTCACCAACCTTGCATCTGAAGTCACGATGATAAGCCTTCTTCACTTGAGAAGTGACACTTTTCTTCTGGTTAGCAAATGCCACTTCCCCACAAATAGAGCAGAAATTGTCCATGCTATTAATGCACTTTCGAGGCATGACTGTTCTGTATTGTGCCTAAATGGATAAAATCATAACAGTTCTATGGAACAGTAACTTAAACTGTCTCACACAAAGTCTGAAATATGTTCAATGTTCAACCTTTCTGAGAGGGCTTTATATAGTGCACTGCTGATGTCAGCTTACTTCAGCAGCTGCCTGGCAGTAGTATTGCATTGCATCAGAAAATGATGCAATCAACTCTGGATGATGTGTGCGTGCAATGCGATGCAATATTACATCATTCTAGGCTGATTTAGAATATTGTTGCAGTGCTACTGGATAAATTTACATAGTGAAACATATAAAATGAATTATATGAAGTATCTTCAAAACGAGAGGTAATAAACTTTCAGAGTTATATTCATGTTCAGCACACCAAGATACTACAGATTAGGGCCTTTTTAAGTCAGTTATGATCTCACTGTTGACCAGTGTTACTGGTGTTTAAGCCACCACGTTTGTGGTACTTTTCTATGACAATCCTAGTAAACTAATACAGATGAGAAGATGGTAATTCCCAATATATACCCTACCTAAAAAATGACCTGAAAGAACACAAGAAACAAAATGTCTCTTTTTTAAAGATTTATTTTCATTTATTCATGCATATAAGAATTGGGGTATAGACCAGAGGTGTGGGTGGTGAAAGGATTCTCCAGAGACAGAGTGAGCAGAACAGGTGGATCTACTGAAATCCATTTGCTGGGGGGAGCAGTGGTCAAGACAGGAGAGGTCTGCAGTGCCATGTGGGAAGCTCCCCGGCTGGGGTTCGAACTCAAACCGCAGTAGCTGGCAATAGCTTGATAGTGGTCAGACTTTAACCCCTGCACCACCAGGGAAGCTCTTGAATCTATATGTGGATGACTTCCATGGTTACCACAGCTTGGCGGCACCAGGAAAGCAATGACATGTTGGGAGGAAAATGATGCAGCTTGGAACAGACAACTCTTGGACACATAAAGACATCCTTCCTGTAAAATCCGGTGGCCTGAGAAGACTCCCTGTCCAATAGAACCCTCTAGCTTCCTTCTCCTTAACCCTTTGGTGTCAGGTTTGTTTTTTTTTTATTTGAACTGTCCTTTATCACACTGTCTAAATTCATGGGTCAGAGATTTAGGGTAGGATAAAAAGCACTGCTTTGTTAAAGATAAATATCCTCAAGGATCTGTCCATTACTCTTCGTACTATTTGCGTTGAAAAGAGAGATTTGAGGTTTGGGAGTGAGGGGAATTAAAGTCTATGAGAAAACTACCTTTCTGTATAGCAGATTCAAATAAGAGGTCTTAATGACACCAAGCCATTATTGCATTATTGTAGTTCTGAGAGCTATTCATTCACTCTCTTATCCAAGTATGACGGCATCTCTGTAGCCACATTGGATGCTAATAAATATAAGAATAAACAAAATAGACGTGGTGTTTATCCTCACAGAACTTAGAATTTAGTAGGGAGAGAAAGGTATAGAAAACACAGCAAATTATGATTCAGTATGGCAAGCGCTAGGATTTGAGGAGGTTTTAGAGTCAGTGGACACACAGTGGCACCCAATCTGGTTTAGATTTACAGTGGGTCGGGGCAGTTTCCTGGAGTAAGCATTGTCTATAATGAGATTCGACAAGAAGGGAATATTCAAGTCAACAGAAGGGTGTAGAGAAGCACAGGGAGGTCATGGGTGGTGGTAAAAGCCATCTTAAAAAACACAGACACTATCCAGAGGAAAGTGGGCAGCCAGGAGAAGAAATATAATCAGATATTCAACTTAGAAAGATGACTGGCTACTTAGAAATGTAAAGACATCCTGAAAAGTTTAACTTGGCTCTAAGGAATTATTTCTGAGGTTAATAAAGATACATGGCAGTGCACATGGAGCTTTATTTCTTAGTAAAGTTAAAATTGTCAATTAGAAATTATTCAGGGCCTCCCTGGTGGCCTAGGGGTTGAGTCTCAGAGCTATCACCGCTACGTGAGTTCAATCCCCAACCATGGAGCTGACCCATATGGCGTAGCAGATCTCTCGTCTCGCCTGCTGCGTCCCTCAGCAGTGGATTTCAGTCAATTCGCCTGCTCTTCTCCCCATTCTGTCTCTGGTGAATCTTCTCAACCCCTGCACCTCTGACCGACACCCCAGTTCTCCACAAAAATAACATAAAAATAAATATGATGTTAGAAATGGTGCTCATGTAGAAAGTATAGGCACTAAACTGGCAGGATGTTTTCTAGACGTGCAAAGGGAATCAGTACATTGGAGGCCCCCAGTGAACTGCACCAGGTTTATACCCTTGTGTAGTCTCCTTGCCTTGAATTTGAGAGGAACCCATGGTTTGCTTCAAACAAGAAATATGGTGCTTTGGAAATTCTGGGTTTGACAGCCTCTGTTGATCGACAGTCTTGAAAGCTTGAGTCGCTTCATAAGATGTCTAGCAACTCTGTTTAGGAGACCACGAGGGACAAACCTTGTGAAACAGTCACCTGAGAGGAAAAGAGAGTTCCAGCTGTTCCAACATCCCAGTCGAGTCTCACCACAGAGAACCCACAGCTAAATGCAGTGGCAAGTGACCACAAAGGACCAGCTGAAGAACCATCCACCGAGTGCAGCACAGATGGCAAAACTGACATAAATAAAATGGTTGTGATGGAAGCCACAAAGCTTTGTGCTACAGTGATATATAACTGACGCACGCAATCATTCTTTCAAAGGCAGAAATCATTATTGTTGCGGTTGTTATTGTCATTACTTAGTCCAACTCCTTTGTGTCAGAGAAGAAAACAGAAAGATTGTCAGTTGTTATGAGTTCCAACATCTCCCCTTCCACACACTGCCTCTCACAAAGCTCTTGTCTCAATTTTATAGGGCGAAAGGTGATGAGAGGAAAGAACTAGAAGAATAAAATAGTAACATCTGGACTGAGAGAAACTGTCATAAATCTACAGAGAACCTGGCCACAAAGTCTGGAACAGGCATTGGGGGTCCAGTGAGCATTTTCCATTCATTGTGTTGCATGGTACTCTGTGTATGTGTATTCATAGGCCCAAGAAATCCAGAAATCTGGTGTGCAGTGGTGTGCATGACTAGTAAGGACCAAAAGTCATTTTCACCAAATGTCACTCTCATTACTTCCTTTCACACTGTTTCTGAAAAAATATTTCTCAAGTCTTCCAGGAGCTGATCAACCTACAGAGCCAATTGCCATCAACAGGCATCCGTCTGCCTTCCAACCAGTGTGCACAAAATGATAATAGTTCGCGCTTCTGGAGTAGATTAGATTTTGCAGATGATGCTTTACTCAAGTTGCCCGATAATAAGGTCTCTCAAGTCCTTTCTCATCGGCCCAGGACTCATGCCTTCAGAGGCATTTTATAAATAAGTAACTTATCCTATTCTCCAAAGGCTCTAAATGGAAACACTTTAATAAAGCAGACCTAATTTTTCAATCTCACCTTTTGTAACTGAGTATGAATGAGCTATTCTTCATGTTCTTGTAGCTTGACAGGAACAAGAAAGTGTACCAAATCATTAATTCTCTAATTTGCCTACATAACATAAAACCAGCTGGCTTTTAATATTTAATTAAATTAGTGTGCTCCCCAACTGAGTTCTAATATTCCAATTTCAATTTTCAGCACAAAGCTAATACAAAACCAAAGCAGCACTGAGTGATGTGGAAAGGGAAAATGTGACCTTGGTAGGATAATGTGAGGTGTCTGCAGATGAAAAGAATTCTTTTATTTTTTTCTTTAAGCTATATAATATGCCCAAAGTTGACATTCTAACTGAAAATATTGAATTCTTTTTTAAGAAGTAGCATCATGTGGTAAAAATATGTGCACATTGGGGATATTAATTAATTCCTCCATTCACTCATGTATTTCTCAGGCCTGGTACATGCCAAGCATTGCACTAGGCATTCAAGTGGGGAGATGAGATGTATCATCCCCACTCCCCAGAGGGGCTCACTCTCTCTACTTCTTGCCAGTGACTTTATAGTCAAGTGTGTGTGAGAGAGCTCAGAAAAGCTTAACCTTTGAGCTTCAGACACTTGTAAAGAATGATTATGTTAACAACTCTTAACTCACATGATTTGTGTGAGGATGAAATGAGATTGTCTTGAAAAAGAGCTTGTTATATTAAGAGAAGCAACAGAATGAGGAGTTGCAATTGTGAGGGATTTCATGTGGATTTTCATTGCTGTTTGTGTACATCATTATTCATGAAAGACAATAAAGAGAGGATGTGTCCATTGTTACAGGACAACCTCAAAAGGAAGTGGGATGGGCTGGGTGTGAGTCCTCACCTGTGCTTAAAACAATATTCATAACAAGACCCAAGGGCAGGCACACATCAGAAAAGTTAATAAAAGGTTTATTTAGAAGGGAAATGAAAAGAGGGAGGAGTGCAGAGAGTGACAGAGAGATATATAGAGACTGATTGGTCCAATAGCCTATTGGTACTGCAGCCCAAGCTGGGACCCCGGGTGCACACTAAAGTAAGGACAAACCCAGTTCCCTCTAGGCCCACAAGTGTTCACTTTTATATCAAACCTGGCTGCTTAATTCCATCCTTAGTTCCCAGCAATCTCCCCTTCAGGAAGTCAAGAGTCATGACAGATCCATGGCATGATGGGAATTGTAATCCTGGGCACCTGGGCTTGCTTTGGCATGGAGGTTGGAGTGGAGTACATAAAACATCAGAGGGTGGAGTTCATTCAAGACATACTGTTCCCCCAACACTATGACTGCCTATTTTCTAGCTGGTCACTTCTCATCTAGAGTAAAATAGGATGAAGTCTGGCCTAAAGAAATTCAACCATGGGATTCTTCATCTGTAATTCTCCTTATGAATTGTTTTCTGCCTTGAATAGCAGATTCAACATTCAGGCCAGTTTATTTCCTATTTGTTTTCATTTGATTGGATCGTGCTAAGCTATGTAAAGGTTTTTCTTAGCCTTTTGAGGTGATTTTATCCCTATGCTTTTGATTATTTTTATTGCTTCTGTCCCTCTGTTCTACTGAGTTGGGCTGATTTTCTTGCTCTCTAGGATTATGATAGGGCATTGTGGCAGGAAGCTACCTGGTACAAATGATTAGGGGAGACCCCTGAAAAGATGTTCGGTGAAGAAGTAGAAAGGCAGACGGGGGGGTTCTCTGTGAGTATGGTTCCAGAATGGCAGTTGTGGGTGGGCCTGGAGCAGTGTTCAGAGTCAAGGTCAAAAGATAAAATTTGAAGGTTTACTGGGCCACAGAATTTTTAGAGCCTTCAGCACAAATTTTCATTTGATACCCAAATTTCTATTTCTTTCTGCCTTTTTTGCCTTTGGCTTATGGTGTGACCACTCATCCAGTTACCCAAACAAGGATTTAAGAGACATCCTTGATTCCTCCACTCTTTTACCCCTATCATCATGGATGTACTTCTAATTTTACCTCAAAAGCACTTGGTTTCTATTCCTTCCTTTTCATTCTACTATCAGTACCCCAGGCTTGGCCCTCATTACATCACAACTGCATGATAACAACAGGCTACAAACCGCCTTCCTGCCATACTATGCCTATAGGATTTGCACAATTCTTTATAGTGATTTTAGGTCTTTATTGAATCTCCATCCTATTTTTTTGACCTATCTTCTATTAACCACAAACCCACTGCAGGCATCAAGCTGGGAGGCTGTACAAGATAGTTTCCTATTCCCAAACACACCTACACCTGCCAGGAATGCCGCTTCCATCCCCACTCATCCTATCTAGCCAGCTCCCACTTCTTATTCAAATTCAAATGCTGCTACTTCTCTACAGTTTTCCAGGATCCTCCAAAGCAAGATCAATTGCTCCTGCCTATAGGGTAAGTGAATTAATCAGGCTTTTTATACCACTGTGCTCTGTGGCTACCATCTTCAGCCTTCCAGTCTTTCTTCCTCCTCATTTGGGTGCCTTAAAAAAGGATTTTAATAGTATTTATGATTTTTGTTTTATTTACATTTAATGTAATATGATAAGCATTAGTTCACATATTTCTTACCCCTCAGAACCATTTTAGTGGCTTCATAAAGGATGGGTTCATTAAGGAAAGTAGTAGTTTCCCTAACTACTCTTTTGCCTATATCTGATGATTGTACTTTGTAACAGAATAAAGCCTATCCAGCTGGAAAGGAAGGTTGGGGGACAGGGTAGGGAGGAACAGAGGGAGGAAGAGAAAAGACAACACAGTGGCTAATAAGAGCAGAGCTTATTTCTCTATCACCCAGGAGTCTCCGGAGAGAACAGGGATCCAGGTCAGGTAGGACGGCTCTGCCTTCAGTGACATGGCTTGTCTTGTGTTATCCAGTGGGTTATGCTAGTTCTCATTATCTCTTAATCAAAAGAATGGGGTGAAAAGACCAGTATTTTCCCCATATTCCCTTTGATGGCAAGACTCAGATGCAGTATCCATTACTTCTACCATGTGTTCCTGGCCTTAACTTAGAATTCTAGCCACATCAAAAGTGGAACTTGGACACTATAATCCTTTAAAAATAAAAATATATATTGAATCAAATGACGTTCATTCAACAGACATTATATGCTCAGGACTTTCAGCAGTTACTTCATTTGATATTCTCATACTAGATATTGTCACCAGCGTGGTAGTGGGAGGTCACTGAGACTCCAGATAGATTAACTGATCAGACCAAGGTCACATCCTCACTGTCGCCCACCAAAATCTAAATTCAAGTCTGTATGACACCAAAGCTGTTTCTCTTCCATTGTTACCATTGTACTTCTTTATTAAGTGCAGAAAAGTGCAGAAAATCTGCACTTTTAAAAATAATTCTTGTTGGAATAATCTCTCCAAATACAGATAGTTTTAAAATAAATTCAGTCTGAATTTCTGAAGCAACCTGAAGCAGATAAACAGTATTCCTCATCCTCTAATTTGTTTCTGTGTAAATTACGTCTGTGGCAGTTATTTTTCAAATGATTTCAAATATTTTTCAAATCTTAGAAAATGGACCTTTTTGTGACAAAATCAACTGGAAAACAAAAGCCATACTACCAGCATCACAGTACTGGTGATATTACTGGTTTGCTAGGAGAAAAGTCAAATTCATCATCATAGGAATTCCACCTTTTGTTCATGTGATCAGAAAATAAAAAGGAACATGGCAAAAGACATTTGTTTTGCAGTAAAACTATTAAGCAATCAGGTACACTGCTTCCTAATGTGGAGACTGAACTAGAATCAGCACCCAGTCCCACATGCACTTACAGGACTGATATCTTCCATCTGAAACTCAGCTCTGGAAAACACAAGATGACCTTGAGAAGTTCCCCAGGAAGGACTCAGGTCTCGGAAATGGGAGACATGAAAGAGACCGAAGAAAGGGAAATACAGGAATTTCTCTCTGGGTATGTCCTAAGCCATAAATAACCCCCTTCTAGAGTTCAAGAGTGTGACCATCCTCCAACACTGCTGATGGGAATGCAAACTAGTCCAACCACTATGGAAAGCTGTGTGGAGGACACTCAAGTTACGAAAAATAGATCTACCATATGACCAAGCAATTCCACTCCTAGGAATCTACCCAAAGGACACAAAACATTAATTTGAAAGGAAACCTACACTCCTATGTTTATCACAGCACTATTTATAATAGCTAAGATATGCAAACAATCCAAATGCCCAAAAACAGATTAATGAAATTAGAAGATGTGGTCTATATACACAATGGACTACTCAGCAATCAAAAATGTAAACTCATACCATTCACAACAACATGGATGGAACTGGAAGGGATTATACTCAGCGAACTAAGAAGAAAAAGAAAAATATAAGATGGTTTCACTTATAGGATGAATATAGAGAAACTAAACAAGGGGTTAGGGAAAAAAAACTAGCAGGCAAACTATAAATCCAAGATATACTGAAGGAGGGGGGGAGGGAGAGAGGTCAAAACAGGAGGGAAGAACACAACAGATCATGGTGATGGTTCACAGGTGCAGTGGTGGTGGGAATTTTATGGAGATTATGCCTGAGGGAAGAAATCCAACATTGTACGAAAATGAACAATGATGTAAAAATAAATAAATATGTACATATACATATATAAATAAATTAGATTATAACCTCTCTCCTCCCACACATTGTCTTGCTTTTTATACACTTACCACAGGTAAGAAAATAATTTTGCACACTTCCGTTATAGGTTTGATCTGGAGAAGATGTCAGGATAATTGCTGGTCTCCATCTTTCCAGAACCACGGCAGGCAGAGGAGGCTAGAGATGAAGTCTATGATTGCAACTGCCACCACCATCCCCAAGCCCACCTCCCCACCCTCTACCACCATGGATGGTAAGCAGGGAACTTACTTCAAATTTGAAAAGAAGGAACCTTTTCCCATCAAACAGCAAATGAACATCATAAACTCAACTAAATGGACATGAGTAAAATGTTGAGAATTTACAATTCTTGTTGCCTTTCAGGCAGAGTGACAATTGAATAGAATACATAATCATTAAATAATGAGTATTTTTTGTAATATTTGACATCAGCTTCTAAAAGACTTCTACTGATTATATTTTATTACCTGGTTTGTTAAACATCTATTGTAGAGTGCTATTAAATTATAATGAATTAGCTTTCCTTCCACAGAAGTGTCACCTGAACATACTTAGCCGGCTCATCAGTACCACAAATGTGTAATTTATTTTATTAAGAAGTTGCTTTTTACACATTACAAAGTGCTTTTTCATTATTTTTCATGAAAAAAATTAAACTGTTATAAAGTGTGAAGGTGTTGGTTATATAGTAGTTATAACTTCACAAAATTCTTAGCAGTCCCTTAGCCTCTATACAAGAGTATCCCTCTTTGTCCACAAAGGATAAGTTCCAAAACCCCAGGCAATGCCTAAAATCACAGATCCACCAAATCCTAAATACACGTATACATTCAATACTAAATAAATATATATATATGTGTGTGTGTGTGTTTATACACACACATAAACACATACACACATGCACTGTATGTTTTTTACTAGACATAACTATGAAAAAGTCTAATTTATAAATCAGGCACAACAGGAGATTAACAACAATGACTGATAATAATTACAACAATGCACTGCAATAAGTTAAGTCTTTCAAAGTATCTTATGGTCCTATTCTCACTCTTGTGATAAAGTGAAATGAAACAATGCAGACAGGATGAGATGAAAATTAATGAAGAGGCTACCATTGACCTTCTGACTTCTGTATTAAGGAATTTCACCTTTTTACTTAAGGTAAGCACCTTGGGGTTAACTACTCTTGTACTTCAGGGTCATCATTAAGTAAAATAAGGGTTACTTAAAGACAAGCACTGCAATACACCACAGTCAAGCTGATAACCCAGATGGCTTCTAACTGAGTAAGCCTGATGCAGCCTGATACACAGAACAAAAGGATGGTTCACCTCCTGGGGTGGAGGCAGTGGGAGATTTCATCACCTTTCTCAGAAGAGAGTGCAGTTTAAAACATATGAATTGTCTACCTCTGGAATTTTCCTTTAAATATCTCCTGATTGTGGTTGTCCACAGGTAACTGAAACCATGGAAAGTGAAATCATGGAAAGGGGGGAATTCTGTATTTGGAATTTTATCTTCCTTTTTGGAACCATCCCAGGCTGGATAGGTTTATCTTCAGTTCACGCAGTCAAAAAATAATTTTGGAGCCTTTGGTAGATAGTTTATGGGCCTTTAATGCTGAATCAGGGATAGACCAGCTTTCTCTCCCAACATTTCTCTCCCAGCATTTCTCTAACTATCTCTTCTAGTCTGCCCTCCCTTTGTAGTCATCCTGCCTCAGTGACGCTGCCTTTATATCACCTGGCACAGGTATCTCCCTTTTCATATATGCACACCCCGTGTTCTCCGGGCCCAGGTGCATATGCAAGACCACAGTTGTCAGTCACAGGTGCTAATGGAGGGCATAAAAAGCCTGATTTTTAACGCATTCACCCTACATCTTTAATCTATAGATCAAAGACCATAGTGAGAATCTTATTAAAGCAATGAAACACTTTCCCAGAAAAGGAGTGTAAAAAAAGAATGTTACATCAAACTTCTGGGCTCCCATTGAGTCCCAGAAACTTAACTTGTGAAAGCCCAAATTCAGTAGCTCTGAATTAAAGAATTTTGAAAGCTCTTTATAAAATGTGTAAAACAATGAATGTTAAAGAACTTTTATTTATTTTGCCACAGAAGAACTGGGGTATAGGCCAGAGGTCTGGGGGGGGGGGTGAGAGGATTCCCCAGAGACAGAGTGGGGAGCAGAACAGGCAGATTGACTGAAATACACTGCTGAGGGGAGCAGCAGGTGAGATTGGAGAGGTCTGCTGTGCTATGTGGATCAGCTCCCTGTCCGGGGATCGAACTCAAGCCGCAGTAGTGACAGCACTGAGACAAACCCGAGGCCACCAGGGAGGCCCTGTAAAACAATGAATTTTCTGACAGCATACATCTGACTTTTTCAGGCATTTATGTTGTCAAGAAACAGAAGACAAACATCTCTCACTGTTGGGGTAGGGAAGATGAAGGTCATTTCAGTCTGGACTTTGTAACTTAGAAAAATGCTCCAAGTCATCACACATCAATAAAGAACATCTGGTCCAGCCCCTTCTACCACTTGAAATTTACATGAATAAGAAAATAGTTCACCCATTTCAGCTACATCCTGTCTTAAATAGCCGAGAAAGCGTGTGATGGTCTAAAACTGATTGGGTGCTTCTTTAGAGCTAGCCATTGTTATATACCTGCCTTCCTTACATTATTGCATTTACTTTTCACAATAAGCATACGAAAGAGCTACTGTTTTTATCTCCATCTTAGTATAAGGAGACTTTAAAAAAAAGCACAGTAACTTAGCTGGGATCACACTGATGGTTAATAATGAGGCTGAAACTATTTTTCTTTTGCAATTTGGCAGCCAGGGAAAAACCATTAGAAACAGGTGTCTTTTATCTAAAGTTCTGTGAAGGAGGAACAGTTTTATTTGATTTCAAAAAAACAAATGACCTAAATCAATTTGCACTTGCCCTTGACTTTGTGCAAATTTATTTATGAATTGTGAAGGAAGAGGAGATAGTACTAAATTCAGAAAATTTTAAGTAGTCTTAAATCAAGCATGTAACATGTAATCCCATTTGTCCAGAGGCAAAAGGCAGAACAGTAAATCTTTTCCATAGGAAAATTATCACAAGGCTATGTGAAGTCTTCCAATCTTGACTTTTTCTCTTTGAATGGGAACCGCAAATCATTGGGTTATCATGTAGTATAAGTAGCGAGTCCATTCATCTCTTTCACTCTTCATTTGCCTCGGATCTGATTTGACTTTGTGATAATGCATGACTGGGATCACATTGATATGGAGTCTTCAGAGAAAGCTGGGGACACACAGAGAAAGAAGGCTGGTAGTTCAACCCTAAAGGGGTCTTAAGGTGAGGAATGGCAGTGTTTGGGAGCATCTTCAATATAACTATGATGCTCAGGAGAATGTTCGAGAGGCAAACTAGCAGCAAAATAGTTTCAGAAGTGAATGGGAAAGCAGAAACTAAAAATGAACTATTTTAAGTGTTCCGATTCAGTGTAAAGTTTTACTCTCAAGAATCTAATATGCAGGTAGCTGCTGAGCATCTGAGCATGTAAAAATATGCATCTAAAAATGTCTCACAGTAATTAATCATGTGCAAATTCAAAGTAGGTTTTCTTTTTACATGAGAAGCCAGGATGCAGAACAGCTGAATTATTTAGAACCTTACAGAAAATTGGTGGTGGTAGGGCTTAATAGGGTAAGTGAGTTTGATGGTGTTGATGCAGAAGGCACTTGCGAGCGTGGGCGTGGGGCACGCGTGCCTGATTGGACTCCTAGATGTGGACATCTAGAGCATGGGTATGGGCATTCATAAGCGTGCACACCTGAGCCTAGTGGCCAGGATATAAGGCGGTGTCACTCAGGTGGATGATGAGTGACTACAGAAGAGGTGAGACCACAAGAGAATGCCAGAGAGAGCCTAGGGAAAGAGCCTAGAGATTCATGGGGGGCTGAGAAGCTTGGCTGCCTGCCTGCCTCCAAGCCCTCCCTGCCCAGCCCACGCCAGCCTCCTGCATGCCAGCCTTCCTGCCTGGTGTGCCTGGTACCTGGTTCCCTGAGAGCATTAAAGCTTGAAAAATCCACAGAGGGCTCTGGGACTCTTCCTTTATCCGTCTGCCCGAATCCAGAGTGAGGCTGCCCTGTGCTTGCTGGCACTAGGGGCTTATACTAGATTCCTACTCTAGTCAACTCTAGACCAGAGGTCAGCAAACCTTCACTAAGCCTGATTAAGAGTTATCTAGCCTTCAAAGTTCAGTTAAGTACATACCAAAAATCCAGTTAATTACTCATCAAAACCACTCCAGCCCTTGTTGACTTCTCTTTCTTTTAAGCAGCAGCTACACTAATTGTCTTTATTAGGTCTTTGATAAGAGAGAACACAGGCTAACTCTGATTTCTGCATTGATCTACATGTATCGCCTCTCTCCCCTTTAGATTATCTTAAGAGCTCTAACTTTTCACTCAGTGCCTTTTTCATAGAGGAAACTCAATCAGTGATTTTTCAGGATAAAAATTAAAATAAATAATCTGGCAAGTAAAACGCTTAGTGATTTAAGTCTGAATAGTAGAACGCAGCTACCAGTGTGGCTGAAATATCAGGATAGCACTATTTCCCAGCAACCATGTGTACAAGAAAACATTTTGTCTCTCCTGTAGAAACAGTGGCGATTTGGAATTAAGGCTTTCGAAATAAAAAAGGAAAGAAGGCAAAGAAAATATTCAACTTAAAGGACAGAAAGTACTCTGCAGTGTAAGTGACCTAATCAGGCTTTTTATGCCACTGGCCTCTGTGGCTGCCACCCACGGCCTTGATCACTTTCATGCAGAAGACACTTGGGATCGTGGGCACGGGGGAGGGATGCCTGATTGTGGACACCTGAAGTATGGGTGTGGGCTTGCATAAGTGTGCACAACTGAGCCTAAAGGCCAGGGATATAAGGGCGGCATCACTCAGAGGTGAAGGACGGCTACAGAAGGACTGCGAGAGGACAAGTGGCTATAGAAGAGGCGAGACCATGGGAGAACGCCAGAGAGACTGCAGACAGCATAAAGATTCATGGGGGGCTGGGAGGCTCTGTTGCCTGCCTGACTCCCAGCCCCCTGCCCGGCTCATGCCTACCTCCTGCATGCCAGGACCCCACCTGGTGTGCCTTGCGCCTGGTTCCCTGAGACCACTAAAGCCTGAAAAATCCACTGAGGGCTCCAGGACTCTCCTTGATCCGTCTGCCCGAATCCAGAGTGAGCCTGCCCTGTGCCTGCTGGCACAACACACCCTCAGAGATAAAATGTATGTCCAAACATGTCCATCACAGCCTCAGCACTTCCTGAGAAGGTAGAGACTTGAATACACAGTAGGGTAGCACAATTAACTCTTGCTGCAGTCTAGACTGCTTCTTGGAGAGATTTAGTATATATTCTTTTAAACAGAGTCACTAGCTGAAGACGTCCTTTCTGAAGTTTTGAAAGCACCAGCCAATCAATGGCTTTTACACCAAAGAACGTTTTCTTTCTACCTATCAAGATCCAGGCATCTGTACACAATGAAACATGTGCGGGCTGTGATTGAAGAGTAAGAATGGGAGACAGCAGAATTTGTATCATCAAGACCACATATGGGGCACAAGACCTGGTGGTGCAGTGGTTAAGCACTGCGCTGTGGAGCTGTCGGCAGCGGCAACTTGAGTTCGACGCCCAGCCAGGGAGAATCCCACATGGCGCGGCAGACCTCTCCTGCCTTGCCCACTGCTCCCCTCAGCAGTGTATTTCTGATCCGCCTGCTCTGCTCCCCTCTCTGTCTCTGGTGAACCCTCTCACTGCCCCACCCCTCTGGCCTGTACCCCAGCTTGTATGTATAAATTAAAAAAAAAAAAGACCACATATGAGGGAACAAAAAGAGGGCTCAATGGGGCAGGGTGGGAGAGGCCTCTGGTAGTCCCTGGGAACACAAAGAAGGTCCTCTGGGAACACACTGGAGCCATGTGGCGTATAAGTGAAGCCCTTATTTTTTTTTCTCATAGCTATTACCTCTTGGGAAAGAACACTCTACTAGAATGCAGCATTTTATTTCCTAATAAAGTAAATGTGGCAGAGTCTAGAAATTTATTTTGCTTACAGTTTGATTCCCTAGACTGTTAATTTCTCAGAAAGAAGAAAAAGAATTTGAAAGTGAGAAATATTTACTTATGGGGAAATAAATATGCATGAAAATGCTAAACAAAAGTACAAAACCAGTATTTATGCCCATTTGCATGAATTTTAAAGCAACATGAATCAAGAAAGCTCTAACATTATCATTCTGGCTCTATAATGGGACAGAGAATAAAGTAATACGTACATTTAAAATTTATTCTGTGTATGAAAAGATGCACATTATGTGGATGAATTTCTTTATGAAATAATTGCCCATTTTTTCTTGTAAACCTCACAAAAACAGTTTGAGATCATCAAAATTAAGAGATCAAGCTAGTGGGTAACAAAGTGAAACATTCTAATATGTATATGTAAATGAGGTAACTGCAACACATTCATCATCTGTTAAATTCATAATATATAATATTCGTTTCATGGGGTTTGAAATATAGGCATGAATATTATGAAGTGGGATATACCTGCCTGAGAGAACACTGTATGACATTTTTTTCATTTCATATTTATACTCAGCCATAGTGTAAATAAGCAGGTATTTTAATATCAGTGCCAAATGAAAAAATATATTGCACTAGTTTGAGTTTTGATGCACATGGTTTATATATGTAGTTTAATTTTGAAAAAAGAAATATGGAGAGGCCGGAGATTATCAATGTTATACCTAGAGAAATGAGAAATTATCACCTTAGCCACCTTCCTGCTGAATAAGTCCATCTGAAAATGCATCCATTTTTATGCACACAAAAGCCACACCATTGTCGTGAAAACAATTACATATTGCAAAATGTAAATTATCACTAATTAACACAAAGAAAGGCATTGTCTTTTAAAGACTAGGAATATTATCTTGTGATTTTGTCACAGCTGATCTTTATTTAATTGTTCCATTTTAAGGATTATTTATCTTGTTTTTGCCTCTTTGATTGCTTCCTTCTAGTGCCTTATAAATTGAAACCACTATTAGCAACATCACTAATTTCCCCTAAAGATCATCTGAGCTTTCAAGCTGAAATATTGCACTCAGTTTTATTTTTCATAACTAACTGAAATGATTTTAGATGGCTAATTTTTATCATCTTTAATTCAAGCCTCCAAGGTAGTCAGTTTTTTTTACAAATAAATAATTGCTTGGACTAAAAATTTTAACTGCAATATTTCAAAGGGAAGATAATGCTGAAATGATGTTGGTTATAAAAATCAAACCCTTTGTTCAATCAAAAATAGAATCTTTAGCTAAAGGCCACTAAACTTCATGAGGTATATAAATATCATATTTCAATTTATTGAACAGATTTTTTTCCCCTACCTGTGTTTAGTATTTTTCATTTAGATACATAGAGAACCAGATTCTGAATAAATTAAGCATAGCAATAATCAGTGGCAGCTCTGATAAATCATATATGTATATATCTGTGCACTATTACATAAAATAAGAGGGCTACAAAAGATGATAAATTGCTTTAAGTTCAGAAAAGGTTGATCTGCAGGCCAGTTCTCTTTTATTTCCCACTCAGGCAAAGACATTAACTGTTTAACTAGGAAATGTTTACCTAATATATTTTTTAAAGATTTATTTTTATTTATTTATGCATAAAAGAAGTGGAGTATAGGCCAGAGGTGTCGGGGTAAGAGGATTCATCAGAGACAGAGCGGGGAGCAGAACAATTGGATCCACTGAAATCCACTGCTGAGGGGAGCAGAGGGCGAGATAGGAGAGGTCTGCAGTGCCATGTGGGTCAGCTCCCTGGCTGGGAACTGAACATCGGACTCAAGCTGCAGTAGCTGATGATAGCTTGATAGAGCTGAGACTTTAACGCCTGCACCACCATGGAGGGGTGGTGTTTACCTAGTATTTCTAATGAACTTCAAAATATCACAAGTGTTAGGAGATATTCAATTGTTAGGATGAATCCAGGCCCCAAGGCCCCACCTGGATACCAGCAAACCCACCGACCCACCTGCATGGAGCCAAGAACAGCTCAAGGACCACAGTGCTGGCCCATAGCCCCAAGCCCAAGGTCCCTCCTGGCTGTAAGAACCATGGCCCAGCATGGCGTGGGGGTGAGGGAACCCAGCAGAAGCCCCACCCACAGCAACTCTCAAAGGGAAGAAAAACACAACAAAAGGCCAAATGAGTCCTCAGGGGAATATGGCACCACAGAAAGAACAAATCTCCATAACCCAACCACAAAGACATAAAATATCTATTCTCCCTGTCAATCTAGAAATCAAAGTTGCCATTATAAAGAAATTTGAAAAACAAAGAAAAGTGAATCAAAGCTATGCAAAAATAGTCTGAAAATCTCTGAATCTCAACAAAACCAAAGAAAAATGTGCAAGCAACATTTCCCAGCATTGATTGTGGCAACCTGTTCCTGTGCCACAGAAATCTTTTTAGCAGATTACTCTAACTTTATTAAATATTTAAATTACAATTGAAAAATATATTTAAGAAAAATCTTTTTTTAATAACACTTTGAATTTTTGCCATGATGCTGTATGCCCAAGAGTATTCTTTGGTCATTTTTCACATGAAAGTCTCGAACTCCCCCAATTAAATTGTGAATGTGAAGATAGCTCTGTGAGTAAATAGCAAATAACTTCAAGTGGGTGATGCTTCAATGTGACATCGGTTTTCATAATCACTTATTGACCACCCACTTAAACACACAAATACCACACGCACAATCTCCACCTCATTCCCTACTCTATTTATTGTGCAATATATTTTCTGCATCGATTATTATATACTAATGGGCTGTGTAATATCCTTTCCAGATTTCATTGTAGGTATTTTATAAAAATAAATAGATTCAATTATAGGAAAAAATTAAGTCCTTCCTACCGCTGCATATTTTAACTGTAGTTTTGCAAATCGCACATCTTGGTTTGCACATTTTGGTTTGGATCCGAGCTATATAAGGGATCTGATTCCCACTGGTGCACGTGACTTTTGCATTATAGATAGGATGGGACATGAATTTCTGAGATTATATTGTGCACTGCCATTCATAGCACATTAATAAGTATTGTCATCTTCAGTTATTGCAGCTCCAGAAAGGAAGTTTCATTCATTTACTCATCCACTCTACAAACATTTTATTGCTTGCCTGCTATACACCAGCACTGTTTTGGGCAGCAATGATAGATTGGTGGGGAAAAAAAGATAAATATCCCTGCTGTGATTCAGCATTCATTCTAATGTGGGAAGAGACACAATAGCTAAACATGTTAAATATATAATATGTCAGGTGGTCATATCTACTAGAGAGGAAACAAAGATACAGAAAGAGTTGGGGTGTTCCGAGGTGGAGAAGTTGTTGCAATTTTAAGGAAGTGTGGAACCTTTCTGAGATGATGTCATTTTTATTTCTGTGTGGAAGAAATGGGGTATAGGCCAAAGGTGGGGGGAGGAGATGAAAAGATTCACCAGAGACAGAGTGGGGAGCAGAACAGGAGGATCTACTGAAATCCACCACTAAGGGGAGCAGCAGGCAAAAGAGGAGAGGTCTGCTGCGCCCTGTGTGTGTCAGCTCCCTGGCCAGGGATTGAACTCAGTCCTTAGAGATGATAGCACTGAGACTTGATCCCTAGACCATCAGGGAGGCCCCCTGACCTCTATTCATTTAAAATTTGATGTAAATCCAGTGATGCTTCCGACAACTGTTCTCTGCATAGTGACTCAGCAACCCAAGCTGCCTTTCCTTGTGACTATCACATCAGCGCTCAACTCACATAGTCATTGACAAGGTGAAAGTTAACTGGAAGGTCTACAGGGAACTTTTGCTTTTACTCACATTCCACTGTCAAGAATTAGTCAGAAACCCCTAGAAATAGAGTTGTCCAAAGAAGGAAGGATACCCTGTTACCAGTGAGCACTGGAAATGGCGACTGTTGGGAGCACATGTATCTTCAGTAAAGCCAAGAGAATATACCGACTACCCAGGAGAGGGGCTGACAACTGCTTGACCCCTGTTGGCGCAGCCGTCAAGAGTCGGGATTTGTATTGGAGACGGGGCAATAGGATAAATTCATTGATTGAAAGGGGGGGATTTTAGAGGGGAGAACAATTGAAAAGATGGCATTATAATTTACTAATTACAGAGGACCTCAAAAGTCAAATATTCAAGGGGCAATAGCAAGAGTTTAATTGGAAACACAAAAGTGTTGACAGGACATTCAAGCTGAATTGTTTAGTGAACAGATGGTATCTATGTCTGGAATTCAAGAGAGAGATAAATTTAGGAATCCAACATAGTGAGAGTATTTCCAACCACGTGACACAGAGAGATACTTCCAGAGTGGATGCATATTGAGAACAGAAAGGATCCAAGGACTGAACCTTGGGGTACACTGATGTTAAATATTTTTAAGTATGATTATGTTTTTACATTTGGCAATGTTCCTAAGTTTGGTAAACAAGTAGCACAAGCAAAAGAACTTGAGAAGAAGCAAATATGGGTTAAGAAGAATCAATGGTGTACTGTGTCCCAGAAACCAGTTAGAAGTTGTTGCGTGGAGAGTGTTATCAATGCTGTGAAAATCTGCAGATAGACCAAGTTAAATAAGGTCTGATAATGGGGTTTAGCCACATAGAGTCTACAGTTCATACTTCACCTTGACAGAGCCATTTTGTGGAATGGTGAAGCTGAAAGTCAATTGTAGTTCTTCAGGAGCAATCTGGTAATTGGAGTGCAATGTAAGAGACAAATCCAGCTGTCTGTATGCTGAGGAGAATGACCTAACAGAGTGAGAAGAGGAACACACAGGAGGGCTGGGAAAATCCTCAGGGTAATGTCTCTACAGTGGATTAGAAGGAATAGATAGGATTGGAATGCATTGGTGTAGGGGTTTATTTCTTAGAGAAGCATGATAGGTAGTTTCATCTGTTGAAGCAGAAAGAAACCAATGTTTGTGAGCACAAATACAGGTAAGTGGGAAGGTGTGAGAAAATATGGGACATCATTCCAATGGCTTCTATTTTCAGAGTGAAATAGAATGAAAGCTTGTCTTTAGAGAGGAAAGATGATGGCTTTTCAGCTGTAGATGAGTGAATAGGCTGGGACATAGAATTTGATTCCCAGGTGATCTGAGGGATCATTTGAGATCATGAACCAAAAGACCACTCAGCAGGCTTATATTATATATTTCAAGTCACGGCCTCCTGAGTAGCAAGAGAAGCAAGTATAAAAAAGGTAGAAAGTTGGAGTTTAAGAAGTCTCTATTTGGGGGCCTCCCTGGTAGCCTGGGGGTTAAGTCTCAACACTGTCACTACTATAGCCTGAGTTTGATCCCCAGCCAGGAAGCTGACCCACATGGCACAGCAGACCTCTCCTGTCTTGGCTGCTGCTCCCTTTAGCAGTGGATTTCAGTCAATTTACCTGTTCTGCTCCCCACTCTGTCTCTGATGAATCCTCTCACCACCACCCCTCAACACACACACATCTCTGACCTACACACCAGTTCTTCTATGACAAAATTTTTAAAAAATATATTAAAAAAAAGAAATCTCCATTTTTTTAATCATTATCTTGCCATTAAAATTTTTGATGATTCTTATTGTCTCCTTTTCACAGATCTCTTGACACTGGTCAGTTACTATAGATTCTGCCCCCCATTTTCCAGTTTAAATGTACTTGCTCTCACTCCTTCAGTTTCAAATCCAGTATCTAACCTAGTTTCCCCTTAGTACCCACCCCCTATGCTGAGAGAATCTTATTCTTAATTGACCTCTGAAGAAAACGGTTCCAAATTTCCTCTAGGGCAACTCAGCAGCCTTTGGGCCACCTTTCTGCCTGTTTCTCTCTCTCTCTCTTCAGTTAAACCCAGTTTGCAGCCCCCACTGTAGCCCCCAGTCTACAGCACACCTTGTTCAGTTTAAGAAGCCTCACTTTTTATGGGCCTCCCCGGTGGGGCAGCGGTTGAGCGCTGCGCTGTGGAGCTGTCGGCTGCAGTGACGCGAGTCCGACGCCCGGCTTGGGAGAAGCCCACATGGTGCGGCAGACCTCTCCTGCCTCGCTCGCTGCTCCCCTCAGCAGTGTATTTCTGATCTGCCCGTTCTGCTCCCCACTCTGTCTCTGGTGAACCCTATCGCCACCCCACACCTCTGGCCTGTACCCCAGCTTGTATGTATAAATAAAAAAAAAATTTCCTATCATCCATATTTAAAAAAAAAAGGCTCACTTTTATTCCTCATTATATTGCCATGAAAATTCTTGATTACTTTTACTGTCTCCTATCCACAGATCTCTTGAGATTGGCAAATCCAAATTTGTATTTGGGGCAAAAGTCCTATCAAAAAGAACTACTCTTTGATTAAATTAAAATGAACTGAACACGACTGAGGGAAAGAGTCAGAGTTTCAAAGACCCCCACCTCGAATGCAAACTAGTCCAACCACTATGGATAACTGCGTGGAAGGTCCTCAAACTACTAAAAATGGAGCTACCATATGACCCAGCAATTCCACTCCTAGGAATCTACCCAAAGGACACAAAAATATATACACAATGGAATACTGTTCAGCAATCAAAAAACACAAACTCACGCCATTCGCAGCGACATGGATGGAGCTGGGAGGGGTGATGCTCAGTGAACTAAGCCAGAGGAAAAAGAAAAATATCAGATGGTTTCACTTATAGGAGGAGTATAGGGGCACCAAATAAGGGATTAGGAAAAAAAATAATAAATAAAAAAAAATTAACAGTCAACTATAAATCAAGACATTCTGCATGGATCAAAACAGGGGAGGGAAGAACACAAGGGACTATGGTGATGGTGCACAGGTGACATGGGGGTGGGGATTTTACGGAGACTATACCTAAGAGGAGAAAACAAACATTGTGCAAAAATGAACAAGATGTACAATGTGTGTGTGTGTGTGTGTGTGTGTGTGTGTGTGTGTGTGTGTGTGTGTGTGTGTATTAAAAATAAACAGGGGAGGGAAGAGCACAAGGACTATGGTGGCAGCTCACGGGTAAATTGGTGGTGGAAATTTTATGGGGACTACACCTGAGGGGAGAAATCAAACATTATACAAAAATAAACAACGATGTAAAAAATAAATAAATGTATTTAAAAACTAAAAGAGCAAAACAAAGACCCTACCTTACCACTCTGCTTTCTCAACCTCATCTGCCTTTTTCTGCTTCCTCCAGAACCCAGCGGGACCCAGTCTGGACTGACCGGCAGAGGGTGATAGACGGCACCACAGATTCTGTGCTTCTCTCAAGTGGACAGAATCGTTCCCATTATAGGTGGCTGGTGGCGCTGCAAAGACCTAGTCAGCATGTTGAGTTTACCATCCCAAGAAACTGTCTCCTGGGGAAGTTTGAGAAATTGTTATCTGAACAAATAGGAGGTCAGCTTTATGTAGTTTTCAAAAACCAGTCTCTCCACAGAAACATTTGGGCAGGTTTCAATGTAAGCAAAACATATTTCATTCATTTCATTTTAACAGTCTCTGTTGAATAAGCATGAAAAATGGTTTTCATTAGTCCTTCTTCCACATTATACCTGACAAGCTGGGGGGAAATGTGATTTTTTTCTGTACTTAACAAAAATTCTGTGGTGATAGGGAGCAGCAGGAGAGATGCAAAAGGAATAGTAATTTTGCAAAATGAAAAGGCTTGGGCCAAAACAGATCATTTATTCCCAGGAAGGAGAAAGAATATGCTAGCACATGATAAAAATAAACTGATGAAATTTCTAATACTGGAGATTATGATTAAAGAAAATTTATAATCAGTCTGAAAATGAAGTGGGGTGGAAGGCTTCATTTTTATCATTAGCTTCAAGCTTACTTATTTTCTCACACATTAAGCAAAGACCCCCAACAGTGTCCTCATAGGCTCAACTCTTCTGCCTTATGCCCTGGCTAATGCTCACTGCCACACAAACAGCTTATTTCACAAGCTACTTTTCTTACTGGGTCTAGAATTTTAACATTAATGTGATTTTCCTTTCTTTTTAAAGCTCAGAGATTAATTGTGCTGGTGGAATATCGTTTTGAAATGTAAATGCCTTTGACATTTTACTTTCATTCCAATTTGGCTGGTAATTTAAGGGTTTAATTAACAATAAAAATGAATCAACCTATAAAATGAATACATAAACAGGGAGCAGCAATTTACAAAAATGAAGGAAAATTTTTCTAATGCATTCTCTATAGATGCTTATTGTTGTTGGAGAGTAGTTGTGTTTCTATACTCATCACACAATTAAGAAATCCCGTTTGGAATGTCGCCAGTTCAAATAACATTTTAGTCCAGTTAGTCGTAGTGAATACCAATAAAAATAGAGGGGGGAAAATGACATTTTGAAAAGAGTTTGTAAAGCCAATTAACAGTAAAAGTGTAAAAGGAATGCCTTAAGTTTATTTATACCAAAGTGAATTTGTATTAGTAGAATTTATATAGAATTATTTTACATAGATTCTGTATTGAATATTGAGCCTGGAAACTTGTTATATACTTCAGTTGAATTGTTCATCCTCATACAACTCTATGGGATAGATTCTGTTATTATTCCTAGTTTATAGATTGAGTAGAGTCTGAGTAAAGTAACTTGCACAAGATAACAAAGCTAGAAAATGGTACAGGCAGAATGTAAGCACAAGTCAAACTTATTTTACATGAAAATCATATCTTAATATTTTTTTTCTTATTAAAAAATCCTCTTAAAATATAGAGAATAGTAATGTTGGATGATGAAATGCATACCCCTAAAAGGCGGGTCTATAAGCATGGTTTGTAGACGATTTAAAAACATGTTTTTCCGAGGTTGAGGTCTTACTCTTAAAACTTAAACCACTTGTACCTCAAAAATCTTGTAAAAAGTGTTGGAGGTAGTTACTATCCTACTTCTAAGTTTGAAATTTTCTTAGGAAAAACCCTGGGGTATCCATTCTGGGACTGCGTTTCCGAAGGTGCACAAGGGAAATGCCCTTGACTTATGTGGGGACAATAAAATCTCCTCATTGTCCTGGTAAATGGAAACTAATATTTTCATCTAACACTAGTCAAATACAGTTTTCTCTGAATAAGCTATCACCAACAGAAGATTATCCTTTTCCTTGGGAAGGCAGGAAATGAAGAAGAATTTTTAAAGAAATGGGGAACATAAATAGGGAACACTAAGTAGATAGTAACTACATTATTCTAACGGTGGTTTCTACAGTGCTTTCAGATAAAATTTCAGATTATTACTTTGATGATAATCCATTGAGTTGGGTGGGGCAGATATTCTGTTCAAATAACAGAAGAGACAGGTGTTCAAGGAAGACAAGCTACTTGTCCAAATGTACCTGAATCTAAAGTCTTAATATTGGGCTCCAGCAGTGTTTTGACTCTATCAAGATTTAATATCAATAGGATATGTATTATTTGGAGGCCTTTATGAACAATTATTTCATTAAACAAAAAGATTTCCTGGGTTTTTTCCTAAAGATTAATGCTTCTTGCTACATAACTACACATGGAATAACATTTCATGGGTTGAAATTCTAAAGACAGGACATCATTACCACCTTTATCCCCTGGTCATAACAAAAATCAGTGACTGCTTATGACTCCTGTGTGTTCCTCTGTGTCAAATATCTTCAAATGTTAACTTATACAAATATCTTCAAATGTACTGTTTTCCCTTTCATAAAGAGAAAGGGAAGTGCACACCTTACGAAGTCTATAATCTGGGTTAAAACATTTGCTTCTTTTACAGGTTCCTTATAATCCAATCAATCCAAAAGTTTTAGTGTGTTTTTTAATAGAAGATCAAACTACAAGCTACAGATATTTACATAAAGGTTAATATTAGCATCTGGCAATAGTTAAGATATCAGGCATGCCTCCTTCATGCATCCACGATAAAATAATAGGCAGATAAAGACAATGGTACCTGGCAGGTGACTGGCTGTCCTTCATTTGTGCAAGGACATCAACAGAGCAGCAAGACTAGGAAAAGTAGAAACATGATTGACTGAGGAACTGATGTAAAAGTAGTGGTAGTCGAAGAGACTCCCCCAACCAAATAGGAAACCTACAGTACTTTAGGAATCCTGAAATCTTGGGACTTGCTAGCTTCAACCTCTTGGTCCCCTCTGCCCTGCTCCTACTTCTATTCCTTGCTGGCATTATGATTGTGTTACCCAAATGAGAAGAGAAACATCAGTTTATAAGACAATAGATACCCTAAGGCCTTTGACAAAAATCTAGGATCATATCCTAGATCGTATGATCTAGGATCATATCCTGCAACCTGTAATATTAATATAAGGATAATACACCAAGACAAGTAAAGAAAGTGCCTTATCTCAACCCATGAAAGCGAAAATCAATGAGACAGAGGAATGCATCACAAATAATAAATCACAAAAAAAAAAATCTGAGAAAAATCTAAATCCTCCAGGACAATATAATGTACCTGATGAAGCATTTAAAGCAACTGACATACCAAAACAAGAAAAACAAGTAGAAACAATCATGTTTCTACTTTTCTTAGCCTTGCTGCTCTGTTGATGTCTTTGCACAAAATCCTGATGAAAACATCAGGATTACAACAAAGGTAAAGAAAACTTAAAATAAAAATAATGGACGTAAAGATTTCCATAACTGAACTAAAAACCATAACAGAAAGACTCAACAGTAGACAAGTAAAAGCAGCTGATAAAATCAGCAAGCTTCAATGCACAGTCATGGAAAACAGATAAACAGACCAGCACAAAGTAAAAAGAAATAAAAAGAACAAAAGCAGTATAAAAACTCTTTGGGATAATACAAAAGAAACAATAGCTATATCATATGGGGTCCAGAAGGAGGCAAGAAAGTGAAAGGGAGAAAACGGGAGTGAAAAGAGAGTGAAAGTGAAAGGGAGTGATTTAAAGAAATAAAAGCCATGAATCTTCCTGACCTAGAAAAGGAAATAGATACCCTGATACAGAGGCCCAAAGATTTCCAAACAAAGTTCAGACATACATCAAAACATATGACAAACTGCTCACAGTGAATGATCAAGATGTCCAATTTCACCACTTCCATTTAATTTAGTACTAGAGGCTTTAGCTAGAGCAATCAGATAAGATGAAATAAATGTAATTCAAGTTGGAAAAGATGAAGTAAAATTAGCATTATTTGTAATTATATTACACTAGATATACAAAGCTCTAAAAACTTTACCAAAATAATCTACTAGAAACAATAAATGGGCACCATAGAGTGGTAGGCTAAAATTAATACACAGAAATCTATTGCATTCTTATATACAAATAGTGAGCAAGAAGAAATTAAGAAAACAAATTCTATTTATAATAGCATAAAAATAATTAAATGACTAAATTCTTTAATCAGGGAGGGAAAGGATTTAGGCAACAAGACTCTAAGTCACTATTAAAAGATAGAGAACAAAACATATAAAAAGGTAAAGCTATTCCATATTCACAGATGAGGAAAATTCATATTGTCAAAAAGACCAATTTACCAAAATTCAAATAGATTTAATACAATCCCCATTAAAATCCAAATGTTATTCTTTAAAGAAATAGAACAAAAGAAAACTACTAAAATTTATATGGGGCCACAAAAACTCCAAAATAGGTAGAGCAATCATGAGGGGAAAAAAGGAAAATGGTGGCATGATGTTGCCTGAGTTTAAACTATGTTTTAAGACAACAGTAATTAAAATGATATGGTACTGGAATAGAAATAAACACATGTATTAACAGAATAGAATTGGAAGTGCAGACATAGTTCTATGCAGATATTGACACATAATTTATGTTAAAGGAGCTACAACCAAACGATGTATAAAAGAGAGTCTCTTCAACAAAGTGCTGAAAAAAATGGTACACTCTGAACTCCATACATAATAATCAATTCAAAATGGATTAAAGACATGTATGTAAAACTGAAAGCCATAAAATGCATAGAAAAAGTATAAGCAGTAATGAGAGATATGTCTTTGGGGAACTGACCCCTACTGCAACAGAAATAAAAGCAGAAACAAACAAGTTTAGTATTTTACACAGAGAAAGAAAATATAGTGGACTAAAAAGACAGACTACTGAATGGGAGAAGATATACACATTCAAAAAAGGGTTCATGTCCCAGGTATCCAATGAACTCACCCAACTTAACAAAAACCAAACAACCCAATCAAAAAATGGTTAGAAGACCTAAATAGACACTTTCCCAGTTAAGATATACATATAGCCAACAAACTTATGCAAAAATGTTCATACTCACTTTTAATCAGAGAACTGCAAATCAAAACCACAGTAAAATAGCATCTCACACCTCTCAAATATCAAAAATACTCCTAACAGCAAGTGTTGTTGAAGATGTGGAGAAAGAGGACCCCCTATACACTGCTGGTGGGAATATTAACTGATGTAGTCATTTTGGAAAGCTGTATGGAACTTCCTCAAAAAACTAAAAATGTGGTACCATGTATATACACAGTGGAATAATACCATAAAATGAAATATATAGGACAGATGAAATGTTTCCATTTGCAACAAAATATAAGAAACTTCAGTGGGTTATGTTAAGTGAAGCTAGGTAGAAAGAGAAAGACAAATATGAATGATTTTACATATCTGGGTAACATAAGGAAACCAGTGGATGAAGCAAAATACAATAAAGGAGTAGACCTTAATAACCTAACTGAGGTTATCAGAGGTGAAGAGGGTGGGTATAGGGGATAGAGCTAAGGTGATGGTGGTGGATAATAAAGAATGATTAATTGAAAATAATCATTATAAAGAATCCATTACATATATGTTACTTTACAACACTGGTTTCAAATTATTGACTGAAGGTCAAAATTCAACATAATATGAGTCATTAATGTGGAATTTTACTGGCTGAGTTTGTCTAATTTTTAAAAAGGCTATTTCAAAGAAACAATTGAATAATCACTGTGTATTGTAACTGGGTGGTTTTGACTGATGGAAAATAAGAATATTTATGCGAAGACAGAAAAAGAACTTAAAGCATATTTTGTTTTATAGAATCATGAAGACCTATTTGACAACAATTTTCTCATTTCTGACATTGATATGAAAAAGCCCCAACAATAAATAGAGGATTTTTTAAAATTAAGCTATAACATATGACATTCTACCCGTTTCTAGTGAACACTGTAATGACTCAATATTCACATCTACTACAAAATGATCAACACAGTAAGTCTAGTTAACATCTGTCATCACATAAAGTTCTATATTTTTCCAGTGATAAATTTTAAGATTTATGGGCCTCCCTGGTGGCGCAACAGGTTAAGCACAGCGCTGTGGAGCTGTGGGTGGCTGCTGGCGTGAGTTCAATGCCCTGCTGGTGAGATTCCCATATGGCGCAGCAGACCTCTCCTGCCTCGCTGGCTACTCCCCTCAGAAGTGTATTTCAGTCGATCTGCCTGTTCTGCTCCCCACTCTGTCTCTGGTGAACCCTCTCACTGCCACACACTTCTGGCCTGCACCCCAGCTTGTATGCAAAAATAAATAAATCTTTTAAAAAATTTAAGATTTAATCTTGGCAACTTTCACATAGGCTGCACAGTATTATTAACTATAGTCACTACACTGTGCATTACATCCCCATGAGTTATGTATTTTAGAAGTGGGAGTTAGTACCTTTTGACCCCCTAAACCCAGAAGTTTTATTTTTATCTGACCAGGCTATTAGTCTGATTCTATATTAGTCTCCAGGTCTGGTATATCTCCTGTGATTTTGAGATCTATTGTAAGAGCAGCTCCAATTTGGTGGTTGAGCAAAGCAGGGCCTGGCTCTTCGTACTCCTGTGCTCACGAGCATACCTGGTGACCAGGAGGTGGACCCTGCAGCAGGTCGAGTGGAGCAGGTTGAGTTCATGCCACTATTGGGAACAAGGAGAGGAGTGAAGGACCCTGAAAGCCAGGATTGGAACACTCTCCTGGGAAGATCATTGGTTCCTGTCTTCAATCTCCAGCTTGTTGAAAATTCTGTGCTGAGAAGAACTTCACTTCTTATCTACAAGCTGTCGCTTCATATCCTCAGTTGCTGTTCCTGCCTCCCCAACCATCTGCACCGCTTCCTGATAGGCACTGCAGGCCTGTGCCACCTCTAGTGCTGTTTCCTGCTCCAGCAGTGCCATTTGTGATTACCTCCAGCTGCCACCATGAGTTGGGTCCTGGTCCACCACTTACCAGTGTCCACCAGTCCTAGGCTGTGATCAGAGGGACAAGGCCAACTTTCACAAGCAGCTTTTGGTTTAGATGACTAGACACTGTGGACACTCTCTAGGGTAGGACAGCTGGCCATTTGTGGCCTTAGAAACTCCTTTTTTTTTTTTTTTTAAATCTCTCCCAATATCCCCCTTGGAAATAAAGCTGGTTGTTGTTGCACTCTGAGTCATGTCTTACAATGTAAGTGCAGGGGTGAGGACCCACAAACTGTGGTGTTCCCCAAGTTTGCCCAGTTTCACTATGAGCAATGAATCAGTAACAAAATATTAAAGGTCAGCTTCACACACACACACACACATACATTGTACATCTTGTTCATTTGTGCACAATGTTTGGTGTGTGAGAGGAGCTTGTGTCTCCTTAGAAGAGCCAATTGTTAAATTCTCAGGAATTCTGCAAATGTTACACTGGTGGCTTAAAATTAAGCACAGTTGAAGTACTTCTGTAAATCAGGCCGTTTTCCCCTAGAGAGATAGCTATTACATATTTACAGGCGTAACACTGCACATGCTGGACATATTAGGGGTCCACTACAGGATGGTGGAAGTAAATTCTCCTGTTTGGAAAGAAAACAAACAGATAACACCCCACAGTTGTTGGGCGACAATAAGCCTGGTGTGGCATGACCAATGAGTGCAAGAGGTCCCTACCCAAGAGGAGGAAGACATTGTTTATTAATTCTGTTTCTATTTCCTGAAAGTAGGTCCCCAACTACTATCCTCAAAATGTTCAGTGATCTTGATTCTGCCCCCTGGGAGATTTTTGTTTTTCTTTCCCTCCTAGGCTTCATCTAGGAAACACATTGGCAACTGCCCTTCCTTGGAGGTTGCACAGCTATTGCAGCTGACTCCTTGCCCACAGAAAATTGACTTTGTGTTTGTTCCATTCCAGTGAGTTGCACGTGCCACTAGCCACACCTCTAGGTCATTTCCAGATATGCCTCTCTTTAATTGTTAATAATTTGGGCTTCTGTGGCTGTCTCTTTGCTCTGAGCCATGTTTTCCATTTGAAAGAATTTCCCACATACCCTCTGAATTGATTCTGAGATTTCAACAAAAAGGTATGGCTGCCTCACTCTTGATTTGGTTTACTCCCAGGAAGTTGGGCTTAATCCATTTTATAGCAAAAACTTTCCTCAGTTTCATCATTTTTCATGTTCAATACTTCAAATCTGAGACTTTCCAGATTTTTTATATGCCTTTTTACTTCTTGCAAATTAGCCAATTGTTTTTTGACTCATCTCTTTCTTTAAATACCCTGTCAAATACAATTAAGTGAACAAAATCGCTACAGGCATTCTATTTTCCTACTTCTTCACCTAAAGCTACAAGTTAATTAAACACATTATCTGTTTAGCTACATGTTTCACTAAGTGGCTTCTTGCTACATAGTGGTTTCTGTGCCACCCACTAGCCAGTCCTTATACAATTCACATACTTCAGGCATTTATTAACAGTAGGAATCTCTACTTCCAGGACAAATTTCTGCATAATTCCAAGTAGGGCAGTATGGTGGTAAATATATCTCAAATTCTCAGTGGATTACACTAACAAAATTTATCAAAGCTCCTTTTCAATTATGTTAATGTTGCCCGCAGGGCATCACGCCCCTGTTCCTCACAGCCTTCCTTCAGGGTCTAAAGCTAAAGCAGTAGCCTTTACCTGGAACATGGTGGATCTCAAAGCAGAGGAAAAGGAGTATGTGTGGTCGACTATGAAATGGACCTTAAAGCTCTTGCTTACATTCTATCAAAACTAATGTGGGTTGCTCATAGGGAAAGCCAACCTAGTAGACCCTGCAGGGAATGAATATTTTGGAATAAATAACACTGGTCAACAAATTTTTACAAAAGTCATATCACTGAAATAAAATTGGTCATTTCCTATCAATTTTTATGTGTTCAAGACCAATATGACAGTAAAATTCTAATTTTGGCTCTAGTTTTTTTTGTAATCTGCAATAAATTGTGTTTACATTACAAAATGCATGCCAATCACTGGTCAACAAGTTTTTACAAAAGTCATGTTACTGAAATAAAATTAGTTATTTCCTTTCAATTTGTATGTGCTCAACATGAATATGACAGTCAAATTCTAATTTGGGCTCTAGTTTTTAGAAATCTGCAATAAATGGATGTTTACATCACAAAATGCATGCCAATACTAATAGGCCTATGGTTAATACCTGTAAAAAATCAAGTCACGGACTACTTCTTAGATTTCCTCGCTTGACTCTTGCTTATACAGCTGTTCAGGAGCATCTCTGGGGAGTGTCCAGCAGTAGTCAGCCAGCAGTGTAGTGGACCATTTTCCCTGGTATCTTTGTTCCTTTGATGTGATATCTTGATGAAAACGTTCACCATGTTCATCACTAACCATACCACAGTTTTCAGGGAAGAAATCCAGATGGGAAGGAAGGAAATATATCTTTAGAGACATATTGCAGCCAAGTTTCTGATACTACATCAGCATGTCTTCTACTACTTCCCTGTAGTTTTCTGCCCTAACATCCCCAAGAAAGTTTGTAGACACTAGGCGAAAAGCATTCCATGCATGTTTGCATCACCCTGCAGCAAGTTGTTGAACTGGTCATCTCAATGCAGACAGAATGTTTGGGTAGACTATTCTCGACTTCTTTTGCTTCATTATTCTGCGGGAAAAAGCAGGAACCAAGCAGAAGGAACAGTCTTTTATGTGGTTGCTTGGCTCTCTCCACACCATGGGGACTGCAAACAGCATTGATGGTCTTTTGCCATTTCACCACTGTGAAAGCTGTGTTGTACATGTAGCACAGCATATATGTGGGGCCCAGGCTTTTCTTGGTCACCAACCTTGCACCCAAAGTCAACATGATAAGCCTTCTTCACTTGAGAAGTGACACTTTTCTTCTAGTTGGCAAATGTCACTTCCCCACAAATAGAGCAGAAATTGTCCATGATATTAACACACTTTTGAGGCATGACTGTTCTGTATTGTGCCTAAATGGATAAAATCATAACAGTTCTATGGAACAGTAGCTTAAACTGTCTCACACAAAGTCTGAAATATGTTCAATGCTCAACCTTTCCGAGAGGGCTTTATATAGTGCACTGCTGACGTCAGCTTACTTCAGTAGCCGCCTGGCAGTAGTATTGCATTGCATCAGAAAATGATTCAATCAACTCTGGATGATGTGTGCATGATGGTATTATGCAAGGTGATGCAATATTACATCATTCTAGGCTGATTTAGGATGTTGTTGCAGTCCTACTGGATAAATTCACACGGTGAAACATATAAAACGAATTACATGAAATATCTTCAAAATGAGAGCTAATAAAAAATTTTCAGGGTTATATTCATGTTCAGCACACCAAGATACTACAGATTAGGGCCTTTTTAACTCAGTAATTAACTCATTGTTGACCAGTGTAATGTAGTAGAGTTTGTCTGACTCCAAGCCTGTAGTCTTTTTTTATTATTAAACTTTTTTATTTACATACATGGTTGTTCACTTTTGTACAATATTTCATTTCTCCACTCAGGTGTAGTCCCCAGAATTCTCCCACCACCACATCACCTGTGAACCGTCACTATAGTCCCTTGAGCTCTTCCCTCCCCTATTTTGACCCATCTTCCTCCTCCCCTGCTGGATGACTTAGATCTATAGTTTGCCTGAAAATTTTGTCTCTTTTCTTTTTTTTGATGTTTTGTTTGGTTTCCCTCTATTCCTCCTATAAGTGATACCATCCAATATTTTTCTTTTTCCTGCCAACTTTTTTCACTGAGCATAATCCCTTCCAGCTACATCCTTGTTGCTGCAAATGGCATGAGTGTATCATTTTTCATTGCTGAGTAGTATACCATTGTGTATATAGACCACATCTTCTTGATCCAGTCATTCGCTTTTGGACATTTCAGTTGTTTCCATATTTTAGCTACTGTAAATAGTGCTGCAATAAACATGGGAGTGCAAGTTTCCTTTTGGATTAATGTTTTTGTGTCCTTTGGGTAGATTCTTAGTAATGGAATTGCTGGGTTATTTGGTAGATCCATTTTTAGTAGTTTGAGGAACTTCCACACAGTTTTCCATAGTGGATGGACCAGTTTCAAGCCTGTAGTATTAACTACTACATTACATACACTATTTCCTCTCCAAAATAAGGCTTAGCTTCATTTTGTTAGATTAGTGGCAAAAATAGCAAGACTGCTTTGTGAGCTAGAGCAAGTACTATTGTGCTTTAAGTGACACAAAGGCAATAACACTCAATGCTACCAATTATTGATGAACTTTTCTCTAACTAGCTTGAAGCAAAATTCTTTTCCGATTTCAGGGGGTTTACCCACTCTAATATAAGGTATATTTTTGTACTCTCTTTAGAGCACTGAAATGCTCTAAATGCATCATTTTTAATGATATTTTTCATCTTGAGGATTACTTGTAATTACTTATCATTAGCTATGATTTAAAGCAGTTAGAGAAATAAATACTTTAGTCCTCCTAATTTATAAACTGGGAAATATAAACTGGGTCTTTTATATTGGCACAATAAAATAGGAGTTTGAAGCAATTATACAGATGATTCAACTAAGTACCATTTGTATATATGTTTCCTTGAATATTTATATTCTAGAAAATATTTGTTCCTCCTCTTTATTTAGCTAAGATAAATCTGGCTCTGAGAACCTGGCTCTCAAATATGCCTTTTAAGAGAAAGAAATTTGGACTGTAGGTTGAAGCATTGTATATCTGAAACCTTGGATTGGGAGCCACAGAGCCAAGTAAGGGGACAACAAGTTTAGCTAGTGACTATCAAAGTGAAACTTTATAGTTTTCTGTAGCTACCAGGATTATGCAAGAATAAGTTATATTTGGCCATTGAAGCTGATCTCTGTAAAGGGACTGTTAACATTTTTTAATCCTGTCAAATAAAGACTGGGAAGGAAGTTGTTTAGCCTGGTGGAAGTCCTGATGTCGTAGGAACAAAATCAACCTATTTGACCACATACAATCACTGCTCATTAGTCCTAATTAGTATTACCTCCTGATTTCCAGGCTTCCAGTTTCTATTGACTTCCAGCATTTTCCTGTTGCTTCCTAGTTCGAGCCCTCTGGAAGCAAAAAACAAAAAACAAAACAGTTGGTCCCAAGGGCAATTATCCAGAGATTTATTTACTGACCTTCAATAATGGTCTTTCTCTAAAACAATTCCTAAATCATAATTAACCAGTCACTAAAATATTTTCTACTAGTGGACAACAGATAAGTAGGGCTTGGTATTCTCATTAGTTTGAAGCCCCGCACAGACTATATTTAGATCAGGAATGTAGTAGATGTGGTAACAGGTAGAAGTTCTGGATTATTCCCTGTAAAAGGTGTCTTCCCTCTAAAAGTCCTCCCTTAATGTCTTTTTAAATGATCTAACCTTGGGGGGTGCTCCCTGGTGGCGCAGCGGTTAAGCGCTGTGCTCTGGAGCTGTCGGCAGCTGCAACACAATTTCGTTGCCCCACCGGGGAGATTCCCACATGGCGCAGCAGACTCTCCTACTTCACCCAATGCTCCCCTCAGTAGTGTATTTCCTTCGATCTACCCGTTCTGCTCCCCACTCTGTCTCTGGTAAACCCTCTCTCTGTCCCATGTTTCTGGTCTGTACCCCAGCTTGTATGTATAAATAAATAAATCTTTAAAAAAAATGATCTAACTTTGGATTATATGTGGTCATTAACTGAATTCAGGGAACCCTGTTTTATATTCTTCCAAGATTAGTAATCACAATGAATTAACACATCTTTAATTCATTGAAGACTTCATAGGCTCCAGATAATGGGAAGTAGAAATTTGAAACACAGATCCAGAAACGTAAAACCCTGGCTTTCTCAGACATAGGCTGATGAAAATATTTTCTGCCATTAAGAATGTTAGCATAAAAAAGGAACTGAAATTTTTAATTAACAACAAGTTCATTGTGTAGAAACAATAAGCACAAATCTTTGGGCTTGATTTCCAAGTATGTGCCAAATGTATTTCCAAAAATTGTTCCTGCCTGTCTCTATCAGTCTCATCACAGGAAATTACTTTTTCTGCTATCTGAAAAAAGGATATATTTTTTTGCTGACCATAACATCCATTATATAACATCTTAGTTTTGTTACCAGACTTTTGGTCCTTCCTTTTTCTCTAACATCTTAGTTTTGTTACCAGACTTTTGGTCCTTCCTTTTTCTCTAAGTCCACTGTACATCCCCAAAATCTAGTTTAGGTCCTATGGTCATTTCTTTCTAGTTTAATTTCTATAATACTTAAAAATGTTCTCCATCTTTTCACCAAAACTTCAGTATAACATGGGTGTGGGTGTAAACTCAGACAACTGTGGGCTAAGTTGTCTGAGTGGTGGCACTGTAAATGGTCACACTACATTTACAGCCATCCAAACTATGTACCAGCAGTGTAAGTATCCAGAAAGGGAAGATTTTAAAGCTACAGTCTTGATATGTGTTCTGAAGACTTTAAGAGAGACAGAGAGATAGCTAACTTGGCTCCTTAAGTTAGGAAAGAGGGATACATGAAATCCAAGGAGGAATAGATTGGGGTAACTTTGAGTTGGTCTGAAAGATTAGAAATCTGTAGCAACACATGATAGTACCAGATCGTGACTCCGTCCAAACCCTGAAGACTTGTGCCTACAAATTTCTTTTGTACAAACAAGACAGGTCTCCAGAGGTTAAGTGAAGTCTTTTTTTTTCCCCCCATTAAGTGAAGTCTTAATACATCACTGCACAAGTTGTTGATCTAGAGTCTTGAGGAGCATATTACAGTGGATTGCAGTACCTTATTTTGATTTCCAACCTAATCGTACAAGATGAAGCAGAGTCTCTTTGTAGCAGTTCCCACCAGCAGAGTATCTGTTCCTTGCCTCCATCATCTGTGGGTCAGATCTGGTGAGGTGTGCAGAGGTTATGGAGTTCATATGTGTACATGTGCACCAATGGACCCGAAACAAGAGGCTCACACATGAGGAGGTGTATTCATGCACAATTAGGTTTACAATAACAAGACTTTTTCCCACTATGTATAGTCAGAAGTTTCTTCTACTGGATCTCCTGTTTTCACAGCTTGAGTTTGTTCTAAAACTAAACATGAGAGTGTAGCTGTTATTGAAGTTTCATCATTTAATTTAAAAAATATGTATATTAGTGAAATGTGAGAATGAGAGGAAATGAATTGTCTTTATGAGTAGTTGAATGCTTTGGAAAGACCATTGATCAAGAATAATTGCTGACAACTTAGGCATCTCTGTTAGTGAGAGTTCTCTAGAGAAACAGCCAATTGTGTGTGCATGCACACACATGTGCACATGCATGGGCATGTGTACTATAAGGAATTGACTGACACAATCGTGTAAGCTGAGAAGTCCCAAAATCTGCAGTTGGCAAGTTAGAGACACAGGAGATCTGAGACGTAGTTTCAATCTAAGAGCTGACACACTTGAGACCCAAAGAGAGTCAATGTTTCAGGCTGAGTCAAAAGGCCAGAAAAAGAACAATGTTCCAGTTCGACTGCAGGTGGAATTTCCTCCTACCCAGACTTTTTATTCTACTCAGGCCTTCAACTGATTGGGTGAGTCCCACCATTAGGGAGATCAACCTACTTTACTCAGTCTACCAATTTAATTATTCATCTAATTCAGAAACATCCTCACAGACACACACAGAATCACTTTTGGTCAAATATTTGGACACCGCACGCCCAGTCAAATAGATACATAAAATGAACCATTACAGCACCACTGTGGCATTTATCTAAACATTAGAGAATTCTCAAAGAATTTCTAATTCAAATCCAGTATTTGAAATTTATAGTTGATATTTTATGTGTGTGGTTTGCATAAAAGAGAGGATAAAGGACCTTTCGAATTTAAGTTATACTACTCCCCTCTCAAAACAGTTCTGCATATTTGAGTATACATGAACATAAAATAATGTTTGCATTCTTGCACAGAATCTTTTCCAGTTAATCCACCAAATGGCTGTCTGTCCCAGATAATACCAGTTATGAGAATTCAACTTAACAAGATCATAAAGCTGGCAGTACAGTGGAGGACATGTGAGGACTCTCTCATTCCTGTTTGAGAACTACATGATTTTGCTTAAAGTCATCGTCATCTCCCTCCACTCCCATGCATCCCACATACAGACATATATTTATAACATACATTTATAAATTCTTGCTGTTTGGTATTTTAAAAACCTGTTGGATCCTGAAAATATCCATCGTGGCCATTTCCAGAACTGGGAGATACCAGTCTTCATATCACTCCTCTCTTTCTATAGACTGCTGAGCATTGCTAGAAAAAGGCACACAATGGCCAGCTGACATCCCAACAAATCCATGTTATCTAATAACTGACTTACCAAAACTGCTGTACAGTTACTTATCTCTAGCTCACTTTAACTTCATATGGTTTTTATTACACTGGTCAACAGTAAGATCATTACTGAGTTAAAAAGGCCCTAATCTGTAGTATCTTGGTGTGTTGAACATGAATATAAACCTGAAAATTTTTTATTAGCTCTCGATTTGAAGATATCTCATATAATTCATTTTATATGTTTCACGGTGTGAATATATCCAGTAGGACTGCAACAACATCCTAAATCTGCCTAGAATGATGTCATATTGCATCACATTGCATAGTACCATCATGCACACATCATCCAAAGTTGATTGCATCATTTTCTGATGCAATGCAGTACTACTGCCAGGCGGCTACTGAAGTAAGCTGACGTCAGCAGTGCACTATATAAAGCCCTCTCAGAAAGGTTGAGCATTGAACATACTTCAGACTTTGTGTGAGACAGTTTAAGCTACTGTTCCATAGAACTGTTATGATTTTATCCATTTAGGCACAATACAGAATAGTCATGCCTCAAAAGTGTGTTAATATCATGGACAATTTCTGCTCTATTTGTGGGGAAGTGACATTTGCCAACCAGAAGAAAAGTGTCACTTCTCAAGTGAAGAAGGCTTACCATCTTTACTTTGGGTGCAAGGTTGGTGACCAAGACAAGCCTGGGCCCCAGGTATATGCTGTGCTACATGTACAACACAGCTTTCACAGTGGTGAAACAGCAAAAGACCATCAATGCTGTTTGCAGTCCCCATGGTGTGGAGAGAGCCAAGCAGCCATATCAAAGACTGTTACTTCTGCTTGGTTCCTCCTCTTTCCGGCGGAATAGCGAAGCAAAAGAAGCCGAGAAAGTCTACCCAAACATTCCGTCTGCATTGAGACCAGTTCCACATGGTGAGGGACTTCCTATTCTAGAACCTCCAGCACAATATTCTCTTGATTCATCTGATGAGGACAAGGGTGAGCCAACCTGTTCTTCTCCTGTTCCATCAGCATGCAGTGATCCAGATTTTCACTGTGGTGCATCATCAACCCCACACAGACTAACACAGGAAGAGCTAAATGACCTGGTTTGTGATTTGGACTTATCCAAGAATAAGGCAGAATTGCTAGGATCAAGACTCCAACAATGAAATCGTCTAGAAGATGTCACAATTATTTTATATCAGAAGTGCCACCAGCAGTTGGAGCCTTTCTTCAGAAAGGAAAGTACTCTGGTATTCTTTTCCGATATTTAGGGCCTCATGAATGCCTTAGAAATCACTCATGACCCACAAGAATGGAGACTATTTCTAGACTCTTCAAAACTGAGTCTTAAGGCTGTGCTTTTGCACAATGGAAACTCTCTTCCATCTATTCCAGTAGTGCATGCTGTCCACATGAAAAGAGACATACGATAAGTTAAAGCAGCTACTGAATTCCATTGAGTATAACAAGTACAGCTGGCACGTCTGTGGTGATTTGAAGCTAGTTGCCCTTTTAATGGGACTGTAGCAGGGATATACAAAATACATGTGTTTCTTATGTGAGTGGGAACCGAGCAAGTGAATTGCACTACTTGTGAAAGGAATGGACTCGCAGACAAAATGTAGGAGTTGGAGAGAATAATATCCAGCACCCAGCTCTGGTCAAGGCTCACAAAATCCTGCAACTACCCCTTTACATCAAGCTAGGTTTGATGAAGAATTTCGTGAAAGCCATGGACCGGACCTCGCCAGCTTTCCGATAACTGCATGAAAAATTTCCTCGACTCAGTGAAGCAAAGATTAAAGAGAGAGTTTTTGTGGGTCCTCAGATTCGAGAGCTCTTCCAAGATGACTGGTTCAACAACTTGCTGCAGGGTGATGTGAAACAAGCATGGAATGCTTTCCGCCTAGTGTCTACAAACTTTCTTGGGACTGTTAGGGCAGAAAACTACAAGGAACTAGTAGAAGACATGCTGATGCAATATCAGAAACTTGGCTGTAATATGTCTCTAAAGATCCACTTCCTTCATTCCCATCTGGATTTCTTCCCTGAAAACCCTGATATGGTTAGTGATGAACATGGTGAATGTTTTCATCAAGATATCGCATCAATGAAACAAAGATACCAGGGAAAATGGTCCACTACAGTGCTGGCTGACTGCTGCTGGACACTCCCAGAGATGCTCCTGAACAGCTGTGCAAGATACAAGCGAGGAAATCTAAGAAGTAGTCTATGACTTGATTTTTTACAGGTATTAACCATAGGCCTACTAGTATTGGCATGCATTTTGTGATGTAAACATCCATTTATTGCAGATTACAAATAAACTAGATAGTCAAAATTAGAATTTGACTATCCTATTTGTGTTGAGCGCATACATATTGATAGGAAATGACTAATTTTATTTCAGTAACATGAATTTTGTAAAAATTTGTTGACCAGTGTTATACATCTTTCCTGCTTTTTCCTCTCATAAAACCTCCAAATCTGTGCATATGTCCTTCTGTTAGCAAATTTAACTTATGCCTCTTACTTGAAAAAAAAAAGATCCTATAAGAATTGCCTTCATTGGGCCTCCCTGGTGTAGCAGCAGTTAAGCGCTGCGCTGTGGAGCTGTCAGCAGCGGTGACGCGAGTTCGATGCCCAGCCGGGGAGATTCCCACATGGCGTGGCAGACTTCTCCTGCCTCTCCCGCTGCTCCCCTCAGCAGTGTATTTCCGTCGATCTGCCTGTTCTGTTCCCCACTCTGTCTCTGGTGAACACTCTCGCCACCCCACGCCTCTGGCCTGTACCCCAGCTTGTATGCATAAATAAATAAATCTTAAAAAAAAAAAAGAATTGCCTTCATTTCCCTTAATTCATCTACAAAGTACACCATCCCTCCTACTCCCTTACTTTCCTGTTCCCTCAGCATTTTCTTTTCTCTCACTCTTGGCAATCTCATTGATTTCCATAGTATAACAACACACAAGTCTAAACTTCTTCATTTTCTCCATTATTTTCATTTGACTACTTCAGTGTCCTCAATTAGATGTCCTGCTCATGCTTTAAACTCAAGGTTTTTAAATTCTTCAATATTCCTTCAATGCTATAAAATGTTGTGGGTCCATGAAGTTATCGAGATAGTTGTCTTTATCCTCCAATTCAGTTATTCAGGTCAAGGTAGGTGAAAGGGTTTTTCTTCTTTGTCCCCTACCTCTAACACTAAAATTCCATAATATTTCTGTGTTGTGGGGCTTAATGCCCTAGCAAGTTCTTCCTCCAGGAATTAGTCCCACAATGTATTCACTTTAGCTATCTCAATGATGAGCATATTCCTATTCCAAAGTGAACTTGCATTTTCCTGCTTTTCCAAATGACAAGCTAAATGAAAGAGCTTTGCCAATAGATTTTTTTAAATGATAATCTAAAGTTGCCAAAATGCTCTCCTGAGAGATTCTCCCTTCACTGGGTCAGGATCTAAGTTCAAGTCCACAGGCTCCTTGGGGGCCATACCTGCCAGCTGTCACTAAGCTTTTCCAGGCAGGCATCCCAGCTAATCAAAAGTGCTGTTGCAGGAATTGGAATCCAATTACTATGACTCACAGCAATGCAATTCCTTTCAAGAATGGAAGGACAACGTGCCAAATGCATCAGGTTGCATATTTTTGCTCATAAAATATATAATTTGTCAAAAACATTTTCCTCTAAAAACCTTAATAGAAATCCTTGGCAGGCTCATGCACTAATAATTCCCATATTAATTCAGTATCCAATTGTTCCACCTTATCCCCAAATTCTTTGCAGATCTCAGGTAGTGCTATTATTCTTTTATTATGAATCACATAACTACACCATTTCCCCAAGGAAGAGGGTGTCTCTGTTGCTCTGTGACTCCCATTGGTTGACGTGGGCTGAAATTAGTCATAGCAACCTGGGTCAACACCAGAACAATCTTTAATGACTTGTCACATGTTGAATTATGCAGACCCAGAATAACTGAAAGAACATTACAAAGCAAAGGGAATGGGAAAGGAGAGTTTTCAAAGTTAAGAAACATCTTCAGTCCATTTCCCTTTATTCTGCGTTATTGCCATAATATCGCGTATGGTACCACTAAATTTGATTTTCTGCAGAGATTTCAAGATTTTCCTCAAATAAAAAATGGAGAAATTGACTCCACCCCTTCAGAGCAGGGGCAATTTGGCTGCCAAGTTGATAAAGGAATAGAGAGGAAGGAGATGTGCTTGAAGAGAAAAAAATAATCGCCTCCTATTATAATTCAGACAAGAGTGCAGTTTTTTGGACTCTGAAGTCTCTGCAAGCCGCCTTCATGGCCACATTAAAATTCATATCACACAGCAAGTTTGTTTCTACTAAAAACTGCTCTGCATGATCTGACCTGCTATCAGTCAGGTTTTAAGTAGCACTCCTCTTGCCTTTAAGAATGCAATAATGTGTCCCACTGAGCCAGCAAAGTAATTTTGTTTTTATTTTAACCTCTCAAAATGCTGTTGAGAAGGGTGGTGAGCCCAGATGGAACCTTCTGAGTCCCAGGCAAGTCCACCCGCTCTTGTGTGATGCAAAATCTGTGTGCTCTCCTTGCCAAAGGTGAACTAGTCAAATTTCGCCGCCCAAACAGTTTCACTTCCTTTTCCATCATTTTTGTCTTTGCTCTCAAGAGAGCTCAGCATGTTTCAGTGCCACGGGATGCTCAAGTTATACAGGAGCAATATGGTAATTGGATGCAGGTTACACTTACTGCCTAACGAACGTTATGTTTATGAAGAATGTAGCTCTGATTTCTAAAAGCACTTTGGTAAATTATACAAATTAAATATTCATTACTTTGTACTTCATTAGTTCACATTTGGAACACTTTTTCTTCATTAGAATAGCCTGGAGTAAAAGCTTTTTGTTTTTTAAATATATTTTATCTGTTATTTTTCAGAAACTCTTTACTTACAATATTAGGGCAAACTTGTATTTTTTTCCCAAAGGAGCATAATACACAGGTGGGGTTTTTTTTCCTTCAAACTACATATTTATTTCACACAAGGAAAGTGAATATGTGTGTGTTTTCAGTTCTGATTTCAAATTCAGCATAAAAATATGTTAAGTCTTAGCTCTGATTTTCCCTCACAGTTTACTAACTGTCCTTATTCCTATAAAAATGCTATTTCATTAGGGAGAAACCTTGATATTAAGTAAAAAGTGCTGTAGAGTTATAAAGAATGTTTATTTTCTGTGTTGGAATAACTTTACAGTGATTTATAAGTCATCAGGCTCTGAGAAGTTAAAAATCCTTTAAGGATAGAGGTTGTTTGTCTGAAAGAGGTGATAAATAGACAAGCTTCCTTGGCACGTGGAAATTAAAATAGAAAAAGAATTATGATTGGAGCAACTCTTTTCCACTTCTAAATACCCTACTCAGCTAAAATGCATTCTTCCCTCAATGTTTTCAGCAGATGTGTCTGGGTGAAATACTGAAAATAAGTGTCTCTGCTGTGATTCTATCACTCGAATGTCTGTTGCAGGCAGTTATACTCTTAGTCAAATAACTGGTGACTTAAAAATGCACAAATCATCTCAGATTTAGAGATCTCCAGACTTTTTTCATGTAAGATTTGCACAAATAGCAATTAACGATGGGTTTTTACTAAAAGACATTGGGGAGAGAAGAGAGTTCTGAGAAGGTAAATGCTCTGCTTAAACTTAATGAAATATTTAAATCTTAAGGAGCACTGGGCTGGGCAGAAGATTTAAATTCCACTTCTGAATGCATTGTGCAGTGTTGCAGTCTTCATAAAATTCCTTAATTGCTAAAGACCAGTGATCTGATCTGATAAATGGGAATAAAAATACCTGTTTTGCCCATTCCTTTAGTTTGTGGTAAATATACAATGAGATCATGAAATACTAGAAGACAACTTTCAAAGCATAAAATATTCTAGAGGCAAATGATACCAAAAAAATGAAATATATGGGAACCAAGTAAGGGATCGGGGGGAATAAAAGATAAACTATCAGGCAAATATAAACTGAAGACATTCATCAAGAGTTGGGGGAGAGGGTAGGGGGAAAGGGAGGGACCAAACAGGGGAGAAAAGAGCACAAGGGACTATGGTGATGGTTCACAGGTGTCTTGGTGGTGGTAATGTAATGGGGATTACCTTCAGAAATCAAACTTGTTTAAAAAATGAATGATACAAAAATATATAAATTAAAAAATCAAAATCATGATTTCCAAAATTTCTGTATGCTAAGATACAAACAATAAAATATCAACTTCTTTTTATTTTTTTAAAGTATTATTTAATTATGCATACAAGAGCTGGGGTGTAGGCCAGAGGTGTGGGAGTGGTGAGAGGATTCACCAGAGACAGAGTGGGGAGCAGAACAGGCAGAATGACTGAAATACACTGCTGAGGGGAGCAGCAGGAGAGGCAGGAGAGGTCTGCTGCACCATGTGAGAATCTCCCTGGCTGGGGATCGAACTCATGCTGCAGTAGCTGCTAATAGCTTCATAGGCTAAAACTTAACCCCTTGCACCACCAGGAAGGTCCTCAACTCCTTTTTAAAGTATGCCAACTGAAGCGAGAATTGTGGTCCAGCCAATTAATAAGATATCTTCTCTTGAGAACCAACCATATCATAATCTATCCACAAACATCAGCAGATGGTCACAGCACCATTTAAGTGAGAGCCTATTCCTTATTCCTTTTGGCTTCCAATAGTTACTTTAACTGAGGTTTTTCCCTTCGGGAATTTTCAAAGAATCATAGGAATAAGCTTTCCACAAGAACATGAAAGAGAAGACAATGGGTAGCTTTGTAGGTATTAAATCTACTTATTTCAGAATCAAAAGACTGCAGAAAATGTCATGAAGTGGGGAAAAGAGCAATGTGAGGACTCAAGAGGCTTAGAGAACAAAACAAAATAAAACACAGACTGGGAAAATGGTTTTGGCAAATTGTTTTGCATGATACATTGGAAAAGACTCTTGAAAGCGGGGCCTCCCTGGTGGCTCAGCGGTTAAGCGCTGTGCTGTGGTGCTGTCGGCAGCGGCGGCGTGGGTGCGCCACCCGGCCGGGGAGAACCCACATGGCACGGAAGACCTCTCCTGTCTCGCCCGTTGCTCCCCTCAGCAGTGTATTTCCATCCATCTACCTGTTCCGTTCCCCACTCTGTCTCTGGTGAACCCTCTCCCCGCCCCACGCCTCTGGCCTGTACCCCAGCTTGTATGCATAAATAAATAAATCTTAAAAAAAAAGACTCTTGAAAGCAACTGAAAAGAAGAGAGGTAATAGAAAACTGTAGGAAGATTTGATTGGGGTAGCAATATATTGCATGTATTAAAGAAAAAATTGCTGAAGGGAAAAAAATGACTAAGAGCTAAAAAGCGATCTACAAATAGATTTTGACATATTATAAAAAAAACCCTCCATTTGAATTTGTCAGTTGCATTCATTTGAAGAGAGAATGGTAATTGGAGGGAGTGAAAGATAATGGTGAAATTGCCAGCTGAAGTAATGGGATAGATGGGGAGCTTCCTGCAGGATAAGAATGACAGGCAAGGATAAATATTAGGACTAGCACAGACGTGAGCAGTAATGTCTATTTCTGTTCTCTAGGGAATCTATGTCATTCCTGAGATTAAAACTTGCTTAACATTCACTTTACTCAATGAATCTATACCAAAAACCCACAGAACCATGATGGCAAGAAATTTCAAGTAGTTCTTCCAGTCATACATTTTTTTAATCCTTTCAATAGCATTCCAGCCAAGTAAATGTCCAGCTTATAATGCAAACATCTCCAGGAATGAGAAAGTCAGTTTCCTGAAGTAACATATGTCATATTTGGTGTGCTTTGCATGTTAGAAGAATCTTCGTTGATGCAAAGGGCTGACAGGTATATGAAAAAATGCACAACATCACTTACAATCAGGGAAATGCAAATCAAAACCACGATGAGATACCACCTGACACCAGTGAGAATGGCCCATATTCAAAAAACTGGCAACAACAAATGCTGGTGAGGATGTGGAAAAAAAGGAACTCTCTTACACTGCTGATAAGAATGAAAATTGGCCCAATTACTATGGAAAGCTGTGTGGAGGACACTCAAATTACAAAACTGGAGCTACCATATGACCCAGCAAGTCCACTCCTAGGAATCTACCCAAAGAACACGAAACCATTAATTCAAAAGGAAACCTGCACTCCTATGTGATTGCAGTGCTATTTACAATAGAGATAATATGGAAACAACCCAAATGCCCCAAAACAGATAACTGGATCAAGAAGATGTGGTCTACATACACAATGGAATACTACTCAGCAATAAAAAATGATAAACTCATGCCTTTCACAGCAACATGGATGGAGCTGGAAGGGATGATGCTCAGTGAAATAAGAAGGAAAAAGAAAAATATCAGATGGTTTCACTTACAGGAGGAATAGGAAACTGAATGAAATGTCAAAAAAAAAAAAGAAAACTTGCAGGCAAAGTATAGAGCTGAGGCATCTAGCAGGAGAAGGGAATGGAGAGGTCAAAACGGGAAGGAAGAGCACAAGGGACTGTGGTGACAGTTCACAGGTGATGTCGTGGTGGGAAATTTATGGGGACTACACCTGAGGGGGGAAATCAAATACTGTACAAAAATGAACAACAATGTAAGAAAATTAAAAAGTTTACTAAAAGAAGACTCTTCCTTATATTAAACTGAAATTGGTCTCCTGTAACTTCTTCACTTTGGGCTTATTCTCTCCTATCAGGGGCACACAGCCCTAAGCATGCCTGTTTTGGTCAGCTCTCAATTCCTTCCTTTCTCAGGCAGGTGTATTACATACTCTCCTGGTATAAATTCATCGCCCCCTTTTATCCTTCCAGTGATAACTAAGCCCAAACCTCCACCACCAAACTCCAGGTCTTCACATCGCCTCCAGGTCTTCACATCACCACAGATCCAAGGTTCTATGACAAATGCACACTCCTCACTTTCCTGGAGGCAGGGAACTAACATTTGATGACCCCCGTGATGTGCCAGATATATGACGTAGATTATGTCATTCAACTGTCTACTCAACCTTACAAACCAGGTGTTGACTGACCCCATTAAACAGATAATCAGTTTTATCTTTTTACTCTTAAAGTTTGACAATATTATTACCTTCCCAGATAGTGATACTTAGCATACTCTTGAATTCCCTAATATAGGTTTTCTTTCAGTGCTCATATTTATTATTTTTTATATTTGCATTTCTAGAGGTGTTTTCCAATTTTTCCTTCAACAAAGCAAGATATAACCAAAATAGATGGTATCGTCAGTTGGCAAGTCACAGAGAGGGTGTTGAATTTCCAAAAGGTTGAATAGCTTGACCAAGAGATGATCAGACTCTGGAAAATGGATTCTCAGTAAATGAACTCCCTTAGATTCTGATCTATATACTTGATCTCTGACTACTTCTAATGCAAGAGTATGTGGAAGGATGGCTGTTGCCTTTCATTGCACAAAGTGCTGACGTCCAGGTCACAAGTCACATCACATATTACACTCACATGCCAAAGTGACATTTACATGAGCACAAGATAGTTGAACTATTAATCTTCTTCATCCAGAGATTTTTCAAGCAAAGGGACTTTTAAATATGTTCATTTAAACAATATATTTAAACGACAGCAACAAGTCTCCTACCCATTTTTGAAGCTTGACAATCCAGGTTATATTTTTCACATTTCTTTTCTTATTTTACCAACTAGTTATCTACATGTTCATATACATAACTACCTAATATTGTCATTTTAAACATGTTGAATATATTGCAAATATGCAAATAGAACCTACTGCTAAGATTCAGAAGTACTGCATCTATTAGGAAAAATCATTTTGCTTTCTATTTCATGGGATGAAATTTTATTACTTTATTCCTAAAGTGTGGAGATATGCTTTTTTGGAGTCCAGACCACATCCTGGGAGAGGAGTGAGATATTTCCCTTCAAGAAAATAGGAGAGGGGCTCCCTGGTGGCCTAGAGGTTAAGTCTGGCGCTATCATCATGACAACCTGAGTTTGATCCCCCACCAGGGAGCTGACCCACATGGCACAGCAGACCTCTCCTGTCTCACCCACTGCTTCCCTCAGCAGTGTATTTCAGTGGATCCAACTGTTCTGCTCCCTACTCTGTCTCTGGTAAGTCCTCTCACCCCCCACACCTCGGCCTACACCCCAGTTCTTCTATGCAAAAATAATTTAAATTTTTTTAAAATAGGTGATAACTATATGACGGAAAAAATGTCTAGAGCCAAGGGGAGCAGAATACGGGGTCCGGAAATGGAAGACCTGTTCAAAAATACCAGTTCTTTTTTGATTGCTGAGTAGTATTCCATTGTGTAGATATACCACATCTTGATCCAGTCATCTGTTTTTGGGCATTTGGTTTGTTTCCATATCTTATCTATTGTAAATAGTGCTGCAATAAACATAGGGGTGAAGGTATCTTTTTGAATTAATGTTTTTGTGTTCTTTGGGTAGATTCCTAGGAGTGAACTTTCTGGATCATATGGCACCTCCATTTTTGGTAATTTGAGGGTCCTCCACACAGTTTCCTATAGTGGTTGGACAAGTTTGCATTCCCACTAGCAGTGTAGGAGAGTTCCTTTTTCTCCACATCCTCACCAACATTTGTTGTTCCTGTTTTTTTTTCATATGGGCCATTCTCACTGGTGTAAGGTGGTATCTCATTGTGGTTTTGATTTGCATTTCCCTGATTATAAGTGATGTTGAACATTTATTTTTCCATATATCTGTTGACCATTTGCCTTTCCTCTTTGGAAAAGTATAATCAGAAAAGTTAAACTCATGCCATGCATGGATGGAGCTAGAAGGGATGACACTCAGTGAAATAAACCAGAAGGAAAAAGATATCAGATGGTTTCACTTAAAGGAGGAATACAGGGGAACCAAATAAGGGATTAGAAAAAAAATAATAAATAAAAAATAAAAATTAACAGGCAACTATAAATCAGAGACATTCTGCAGGCGAGAGGGAGGAAGAGGGATCAAAAGAGGGGAGGGGAGAGCACAAGGGACTGTGGTGATGGTGCACAGGTGAATGGTGGTGGGAATTTTATGGGGACTACACTTGGGAAGAGAAAGCAAACATTGTACAAAAGTGAACAATGATGTGATATAGATAGATAGATAGATAGATAGATAGATAGATAGATAGATAGATAGGTATAGATATAGATACAGATACAGATATCTATATCTATAGATACCTATACCTATAGATATAGATATCTATGTATCTATATATCTATATATACATACATATACATCTATACATATATATGTACATACATATCTATATATAGATATAGATATGTACCCAAAAGAACAATGATGTGATTATATATGTGTGTGTGTGTGTGTGTGTGTGTGTGTGTGTGTGTGTATGCAATATTTTTAAAGTAAGAAAAAAGAAAAAAAATACCAGTTCTGGGGAATTCAACAGGCCAAGTGAAGAGAGAGGTCGGTGGGGGATCCTAAAATCAGAAGACCAGGCTGATGAATTTTAGGAGCACCAATTTCAAGTTCTCATATTCTATTGTGCAATCCTATTATGGAATCTTCAATCAGAGAAATTTTCTTAAAAGATCACTTCTTAACATTGTGCTTGGTGAACTTAAGTGGGATGCAGAATTAGGAAATCTTCCCTCTGGAAGAAAGAAAGGGCTAATGAAAATTATATAAGCAATGAACAGTATTTGCTTCAGAAACTGAACCACAGGACAACGGGGCGGGGGTGTATGGGGAAGCGTTTCTCCCAATGGTATCTGTAACTATTGTTTTGAATTTCAAGTTTTGACATTCTCCATTGAATTTTTCAAATAAGGATCGTAATAAGCCAAACTCCCAAATGGATATGTTAAATCCATTTGTAAAATCAGGGAAATAGTTTTAGCAAGAGAGGTAAGAAATATGGCAATTTGTTATACTTACATTGATAAAGCAATACAACAAATAGAAAATATACTTTTACTTCATAATTGTGCAAATAAATAATAAATGATCATGAAATGGCGCTTTCATCATTTAAAATTCATTATAAATTATTACATATTTTCATACTTTTCTTTAAAAATAGGCATCTTTTGTATTCAAGAATTGGGTTATTTAATATTTTTTGCCTTTTGTAGTTTTATTTCTTCCTCCTCCTTTCTGAGCTTTTCTCTTTTTTATACCCTTTAATAATGTTTTTCATTACGGTAACATTGGTTTACAACACTGTATGGTACCACTCCACACCAAGCACCCATGGTTCTCCACCATAGTCCATTGTGCCCTCCCCATTCTTTTCTTCTCTACCCTTTCCCTCCTCCTCTGGGAGCCTCAGTTTTATAGTGAGATTTCCAGGGTATGCTTTTGGTTTGGTTTTGATTGACCCTTTTATTTGTTTCTTTATATTCCATGCATAAATGAAACGGTGTGATATTTGTCTTTCTCCTTCTACCTTAGTTTGCTTAGCATTATCCCCTCAGTTCTATCCATCTTGTCATAAATGGCAAGAGTTTATCTTTTTTATAGCTGAATAGTATTCCATTGAGTAAATATACCACATCTTCCTAATCCACTAATCTGACCTTGGGATTTAGTTTGCTTCTATAACTTGGCTATTGTAAATAGTGCTGCAACGAACATAGGAGCACGTACATCCCTTTGAGTCAGATAGAAATGTAGGAGTAGAATTGCTAGATCATATGGTAGGTCTATTTTTAATATTTTGAGAGACCTCTACACTGTTTTCCATAAGGGCTGGACCAATCTGCATTCCCACCAACAATGTACAAGTGTTCCTTTTTCTTTACACCGCTGCCAATATTTGTGGTTTCTAGACTTGCTGATATAGGCTAGTCTTACAGGTATGAGATAATAGCTCACTGTGGTTTTAATTTGCCTTTCCCTGATGATAAGGGATGATGCATATGTGCCTGTCAGCCATCTGTATGTCTTCTTTGGAGAGTGTCTGTCTCTTCTGGCCATTTTTGATTGGGTTATATGTTTTCTGGTTTACAAATAGTTCTCAACTGCTACTACTGTGTTCCTCCCTACAGCACAAGAAATACTCAGATGCTGTGCAAAGCCCCTTGGGCCAAAGGAAACACACTGGGGAACTCCATGCTCTTCTAACCAGATGCACTTAAGTTAGGGCTCATATATCAGCTCCCTCAGCTCACAGTGTAATTGACTCTGATCTGGTTCCACCAAGGCTGGTTTCACATGTGTACACGGCAGACTACATTAGGATGGAGAGGTTGAGTATGCTCCCTCAGAAGCATCAGCAGCCCTCAGTGAAATGTGTACTGTTTTCAATAATCATAAATTCATTGTGTATTCATGAGATTTCTGCATCGTGGGCCTAGGGAATGACTAATTTTCTTGCATATAGGAAAATGCCAAGTCTTTTTTAGATATTCACCAGCATGTAAGCTCCTTCTTGCTCAGAACTTGGCCCACAGTCCCTCCCTCTCCTTGGGTAGGGGATGTTTCAGGACCACACATATGCTTCTCTTAAAGTTCATGCATGAAAGTCTTGATCCTAAGTCCTCCAAGGTCATGACCTTGAGATCAAAAAGGAGGGGCACGGTGTGAATTCATGTAGATACACACGTACGTATTCATATCTACATTTACATTATATTGTATATATTTGATATTATATTGGCTAATTATTCTGCCAATAAATTTGGGGGGGTGAGAAGATAAAACATTGAATTTCAAAAAAAGATGTCAAACTTTTGACTCTGCCTCAAATTTTAAAAATCATTAGATTCAAGGATTTATTATAACATTTAAAAATATTTTGGTACTTAAAAGACTATATAGAATTAAACATTTTAATACAACTAAATTTATTATCAGATAAACTCAACCTAGTAATAACAATTGCATAGATAATTTCTTCCGAATTATAATTTCAACTTAAATATGACATCGTGCTTATTTGATTGGAAAACAAGTGGTCTTGTTTTCAAAAGAAGTTGAGTCTGATTTTGAAGTCATTCTCACCATGAGTTTTTTGCTGTTATGCAGAACAAATCTTTTCATTTAGATGAAATCTTTTCTGATTTAACAACAGAAATCAGTTTTATAACACAGCTTGAAAAATACTCTCTGAAATCCAAATTTTAGACAATTTTCAGTTTCTCACATAATTAAACTAGAACCCTCATTTGGTGGCATATTATTTCTAGTGTTTTTAAATCACTTTTGCTTTTACTTCTTTAAAAGGATTAGTTTTATTTTATTTTAGCCAAACTAACTTACTCAGGGAAAATTAAACCTGTGTTTTCTACATATTAATATATGGAATTAAAATTTTTCTCCCATACTGTAAAATGACTTTCCTAGTCACTTTCTGAGATACTGATTTTAGGTTATTCCTTAATAAATTAGTAATAGTTTCAGATTTTACATTTCTCAAAGTTCTCTTCACACAACTATGTTTCTTACAGAAAATGAAATGTTTATAGTTCTGATCTATGTCAAAAAGATATTAAATGGCTGAATTCTATGACTATGGAAGTTTCTACTTTCTAAGTGAAAATGATCGTTCATGGTAGTATCAAATCACGTGATCACTAGTGTAAATAATTTGCTAACATCTAGAAAACTGAAAATGAATTTACCCTAAGGCCCACAAATTCACTTCTAGGTAAATGTCTCAAAGAACTAAAATATGTGCATTGGAGATACTTTTAATAACGGCATTACACCGTTGTTAAGATGATAAAAATATGATATAATCTGAATGAGTTTTGATGGGGAATTAATAAATAAAATACCAATACTATAAAGAAGATAAAATGAACTTGATTTGCATCAACATTTGTAAACATCAAAAACATAATATTGAGTGGAAAAATCAAGCTAAAATTTCAAATTAACACAAAGAATATGACACAAGCTGCATGTATTTAAACACACACAGAAATAGCAATAATGTTATTCTTCTGTGTATACACATATAGATCTAAAAATTATATATGGATGCATACAAAATTCTTCTAAAATACAAAATATGCTTGCTCAGAAATTTTTGACCTTTTATTTTTCTGCCTGTATTTCAAGCATCTAGAACTCCGCCTTTAGGAAGGAGTTCCTAAATACCCCCCCCAAATAAATTCATGATAGTGATTATGCTAGAGAAAAATTAAACTGGGAGTGAAAAATAAAAACATCAGTTTTATTTGTAATGCAATAGCCCTCTTATTTAGAAAGATAGAGAAGAAAAAGACCTGCAACTAATGCAAAAGAAGTTAAGAAGCTTCTATTGTCAATTGACAGCCAAGTATGTCTTTTATACCGCCACTAGACTTTTCTGTATTTAAAAAATGCTATCTCACAAACTATAACTCATATTTTAGAAATCTTGTGCCTTAAAAATTACTAAGGAATTTTAAAGAAATTCAGTGGAAATACCCTCACCCTCAACTCTAAACCCTTGCCACTCTTGTAAGTATGTTCTAGTTTTGTCACGTTTATTCATTTTGGAGAAAATCCTTTACATTGTGAGCAACTCTTATAGAGTCCCTGGGTCTTTAATTAGTCGTGTTTCTCCTAATCTCCTGTTTCAGTATCAGAATAACTGGCTTCCACATCCTCTCCAGCATTTGTTGTTTCTTTTTTTTTTTTTATGTGGGCCATTCTCACTGAAGTGAGGTGGTATCTTATTGGGGTTTTGATTTGCATTTCCCTGGTAACTAGTGATGTTGAACATTTTTCATATGCCTGTTGGCCATTTGCCTTTCTTCTTTGAAGAAATGTCTTTTTAGTTCTTTTGCCCATTTTTTTTTTACTGTATTTCTTTGGTTTTGTTGTGTTGTCTAAATTCTTTGTAGATCTTCAATATCCGTCCCTTATTTGTTGTCTGGTGTGCAAATATTTTCTCCTATTCAGTAGGATGACCCTTTGTTTTCATTATTGTCTCTTTTGCTGTACAGAAGCTTTTTAGTTTGATGTAGTCCCAGCTGGTTATTTTCTCCATTGTTTTTCTTGCTATAGATGAATGCATCAAAGAGTTGAAGTATATTTATTTATACAATGGAATATTGCTCAGCAATCAAAAAAGACAAACTCATGCCATTTACAGCAACATGGGTGGAGCTAGAAGAGATTATGCTAGCTAAAATTAATCAGAAGTAGAAAGATAAATACTGGATGGTCTCACTTATATATGAAATATAGAGAAATTAAACAAAGGTCAAGAAAAGATCAAAACCATCAAGCTAACCATTGATCTGAGGCATACACCAAAGGAAAAGGATGGAGGGGGCAAAAAACAGCGGAGGGGAGAACACAAGGGAATATGTGGTGATGGTTCACAGATGATAAGGTAATGGGAGAAATATGGGGCTTACAATGATGTAAGAAAAAATGTAATTAATAAAATTAATTAATTGAAAAAAAGAATATTTGGTTTCTAGTCTCAATCCCACATACAGCAATCTGTGCAACCTTCATCAGGTTCCTCAACTAAAATTGAACTTTCCTTCTTCATTTGAAAACTAGAGACATTGCAAAAGCTCTCCCAAAAGCCCTTCTTAAACATGAGATTAAGATTTAAGGCATTCATAATCTTTATTTCCTTTGAGTTCTAAGTTATGACATTTATTTACCTATGAAATTCTTGTTACACATTTTGTGTCTTTACTGTAGCATCAAGAACACTCTCCTGATTGCACAGTATGGGGCAGGGGGCAGAGTGTGGAGAAACATTTCTTGTTTTAAGTTGAATAAATTCTAGACTGTTATTTAAATTTTTTGAAAGAATCAAATCTAATGTCAATTTTGTATATTCATAAATGCTGCATCAATTTAAGTCACAGAGACTGTTCTTTGGATGGCTTCCGGCAAGCCAATAGTGGGATAGATAGGATTTGTCTTACTGTTGCAACATATTGACGTGAGCATGCATACTGTTCACCACTTCCTCCATGCCTGAAGCAATCAGATCAAATGGCATGCAGTCCATGAGTCTCCCCCTTCTCCCACATGACCCATCTGAAGTCAGTGCTAGGGCCTCCCCTGGCGCTGGAGTTGAGTCTCAGTGCTATCACTTCGATGGCCTGAGTTTGAGCCTGGCCAGGGAGCTGACCCACATGGCGCAGCAGACCTCTCCTGTCTCACATGCTGCTCCCCTCAGCAGTGTATTTCAGTCAATCCACCTATTCTGCTCCCCACTCTGTCTCTGGTGAATCATCTCACCCCCCGCACCTTTGGCCTACACCCCAGTTCTTCTATGCAAAATATAGATAAATAAAATGAAAGTGAAGCCAGTGCTAGGGAAATCTGTTTCTGTATAACTTTTTAAGTTCCATTTCTACAGTCCTGCTTGAAAATCTATTACAGTATTGATATATACAACTACAAATAATTTCCATCTCAACAACTAAAGCTGTACCCTATTCAGGTAAAGGTAGGTATCTATAGCTAAATGGTTCGTCAAAAGGCTGACAGATCTGTGGTCTTATTTCCAACTGAGAGGTTTTTTATAAGCAGTTTGAGTTTGTGGAACCTGAGACTAAGTAGGCTCTCTCTAAATTTAGTAGGATCAGTCTTAAAGGTCATTTCTTGGACAGATCAAATAATCTATCATTGAAATAAACTGAGTCAGCATGCCAGAATTGCACTGTTTTAGAGGCAATGGAAAGTGAGACAAACAAATTACTCCTTGTATTTCAAAAGAAAAGAAAACTGGCATACAGACAGAAGACACTTCTTCCCCAGCGTAATCTGACTCAACCAGCTGGAATCCCCTGGCTTTTGTTTGGGAGCTGTGCTTTCAGCGCTCACTCTCTCAAAAGATAAGGAGAGTGGAAGAAGTGATCCCAGCAGAGAAGGGAGCTCCTCAGCTTCCTGAGGGGCATCTGTGAGAGCACTTTCCTTAAAAATATTTAAGGATTAGATGCAGTAAGGATTAGATCGCCTGCCCTGGGTTCTATAGGATCATGGTGGAGCTGCCACGCTACCACCCTCTATATCCCACTTATATGACAAACTGTACTTGTCTTAACATGGAATTTTTTTTAAAAACATTGATATTAGATAACTTTTTAAGCTGCTCAAAAGGTAGAAACTGCTTTCTTCACCTTCAGTCACATCTCAGCACTCTAGTGTCAACACCCAGTGACTGAGCAATATTTGGAGTGAATAAGAAAGGGGCAAACACTCAATTACATTATTTAATCCAAACATCTTCAGACAGGGCAAACATTTTCAGATGCATTGCATGTTTATCCACCTTAGCTCTAGCTGTTTTCAGGAGAAATTTTATGAAAGCCTCCATTAAAAACTACTGGTCACTCCAGAAGGTACCCACAAGACAGCAAGGAAGCCATGTGTTCCTAAAATGAACCAATAAAAATTATGATTATAATCATGGGATGCAAGTGAACAGGGTCACAATCTGTCAATGAAAGCATCTGATGACATAAGCATTAACATCTTAAAGGAATATCTGCTCTGAGATAACTGGACAGCCTCTGGCCCTCCTCAGGGGTGCACTAATGGAGAGAAGGCCTGAATCAACAGATATTTTTATCATTAGGTAGCACTTCTACCTTTGAGACTATGGTTTTAATTGTCATAGCTCTATGTAATTACTAATCGAAATGACATGAACCAAAACCAAAAAAACCTCTTAAAAATATGGCACTATATTTTTGCCTTTGATAAAAGATTTAGTTCTTCACTTTATGTTTGTGTATGTGTGTGTGCTTTTCCCCCTAAAAGGTTCTCTATATGGTCTCAATTATTCACGACAACATGCTTATTTGAAACTCTGCCTAGTTTGCTAAACTGTTAATAACACCAGATCAAAATGCTGAGAAACTTGTTATACAATCTCAGTGGCCATTTCCCCAGTTCACCAAGAGATCATCAGTTTCTTTGAATGCAACTGAAAAAAAATCTTTCTGAACATAAAATTCATGAGTTGTATAGTTTTCCAGCAAATCATTTTGCAAAATGTAATAAAAACATGTTTCTAAAGGCTCTGATTGATTTGGCTTCTCTCCTTCCTGAGCGTCTCAAGGAGCCCACAATCTTAAATTCCTTTTTCTTTTCCTTTTTCTTCTGCTCCCCCTTGCTGCAGTCCCTCTCCCTCCAGTTTTATACATCTAAGTGATATTTAAGGCACTCTCCAAGAGCTCAGCAAATCACATTTTTCCCTCTCCCTCTCAAACATTCCCCAGCTCTTCAACTCTAACACTGTGGACATGACTTCCTAAATCTGCATCTCGAATCCTATATTCTCTTTCTAACTAGAGACTCTTCAAGTCTTTCTCCACATAATATAGGTATCAGTTTTGCCATGCTTTGCCCCAAATAATCTCATCTTGACTTCTCACTGCTTTATAAAGATCTCATTTAGTTACAACAGCCCCAAATATCACATCATGGTTAATTCTCCTCCTTTCTTGATCTCCACTTCGAGTTATTGGAATTTTGCAGTCTCCTATTTCTGTCTTCCCAATCATCCCTGCCCAGCTGTCTGAGTTCAAATCCTCACTATGTTCTGTATAAATGGTACTATTACTCTAGCTGCCTAACTGATAGCTGAATTCCTTGCTCCAATTAGCTAAGCTAGCACTGCCTAAAACTCAGGCACATACTATATAACATTATGTAAAGAGCTGAAATTTTAAATCACTCCCTATAAAGAACCGAATTTTTAAATCATTCCTCCTGTTGGAAGTGTGTGAGTGTGTGAGTGTGTGTGAGTGTGTGTGTGTGTGTGTGTGTGTGTGTGTATACACACATCTCTAGTTATAATATTTGACTGCTTAAAGTCTTCTTGTCATTTGATCCTCTTACTGCAAACTCTCATACACTGCTGGTGGGAATATAAAAATAATATAATCACTTTGGGAAACAGTCAGTTTCTTATAAAGTTGGATGTATGACTACCACATGTCACAGTCATTTCATTCCTGGGTACTTAGTCAAGGAAATAATTTAAATCATTTTGCTAATACCCCTGATGCATTAGATTAACTAGTTTTTAAACCAGTCTTTTTCAACATATAGCAAAAATGTACAAGTGGGCTTTTGTGATGTTTCACAATTTTTAAACCAAGCATGTTCAAGTACTTGGAAGAAAAAATTCTTTTCAGAGAATGGTACTTTGGGGAAAATAAGTCATATCCTTTCTAATGACATTAAGGAAAAAGGCAAGAATATGGTGCCGACTTCATTATTTCTCCCGTCCAAAATTGACATTGTCTTCAGTTTTATCAGTAGATTTGATGTATGTAAGTTTACTCACTAGCTCACTGATGTGACCAACTGCATTTCCCACAGATAAAACTAATGAACACAAGGAAGAAGTGACAGTTGGGAAGCAGCAAACAGGACTTTTAGTCATTAAACCTCTATAGACCATGTCCAACTCCTTTCTCTAAATACCTCAGAGCACTTTACAACTGTCATTTATTAAATCTGTCCCACATTGATTCAAGGCAAGAAGAATAACTGCATCACCAGCTCCTCTTTGGAGGTGGAAAAAAATAACTCTGACTGGAGGGGAAAAAAGGAAGGTACTTGCTTACTGAATGATCTAAGAACACAGAGCAACTCAAAGTTCCATTCCCAAGCTATGACCCTGTTCTGAGATATATAAGAGTGACATCACCTAGGTAATTTTTATGGGAAAAGGAGAAGAAATAATAAGTTAATGATTTAGCCAACTTTTCATTTTTTTCAACTGTCATATAACACCATATTTTCCTCCCAACGTGCAGCACATAGTAGGTGGTCCACACTTTAAGTTTTATTGAAGCATATGCTGTATACCATAAAATTCACCCATTTAAAATATACAGAATGACTTATAGTAAATGGTGATTCAATGATCATCACATTCCAGATTTCTATTATAAAAATATTTCTATCATGAAAACAAATCTGCTTGCACTAATTTCCATTCTGTTCCCCCATCCCAGACAAACATGAGTCTGCTTTCTGTCCTTAGAGTTTTGCACATTCTTGAAATGTCATATAAATCAAATGATATATAGTATTTATTAGGTTTTTTACTTAATATGTTTTTTAGGCTCATCCGTGTTTTCATATAAATTATTTTTGCTTTTATTGCTGAGTAGTACTTGGTTATATGAATACGCTACATTTTGTTTATTTCTTCACCAGTTAATAAACACTGGGTTGTTTTCATTTTCTGACTATTATGAAAGGATTTTCTATGAAATTTTGCATTGTAAGTCTTGTGGACATATGTTTTCATTTCTCCAGGATAGACAGACAGGAATGAAATCACTAAATCAAAAAATAATTATGTTTAACATTTTATGAAACAGCCAAACTGTTTTCCAAAGCAACTGTACCATTTTTGCATTACCACAGCGATGTGTGAGGGTTCCCCTTTCTACACATTTTCTCTGACATTTAGTCTTCTCAATCTTTTTGATTATAGTCATTTTACTGGGAGGGTAGTTATAACCCATTGTATATCTGTTTTATTGATAGCCTTGTGGAGGTAGAATTGAGATAAAATAAGTTGAACATATTTAAATTCATTGTTTCGACACAAGTACACAACCACGAAATAATCACCACAATCATGATGAATACCTCTATCACCAACAAAAGTTTCCTTTTGCCCCTTGGTAATTCCATCCTCCATGGCCAAGAAACCACTAATCTCATCCCAGTTTCTGTGATTTAGTTTCATTTTCTGGAATTTTGTGGACAATTAAATCATACAATATTTTGTCAGAGTTATTTCACTCAACATGATTATTTTGACATTTGTTAATTCAATAATTATCTTCTTTATTGCTGAATAATATTCCATGGTGTGGAATTACCATGTTTACAAATTTGTCTATTAATGAGTATTTGGAGTTTTTCCTCAATTTTTGGCTATTGCAAATAAAGCTTCCATGAACACCTTGTTTAAGACTTTGCACAGACATGTACAGTGATTTCTCATGAGTAAATACCTAAGAGTGGGATGTCTAGGCTATGTAATTATTGTATGTTTTACTCTAGGAAACTGCCAAACTGCTTTCCAAAATGACTATAGTGTCACCTCGTGGGCCAGCAGCAAGGGAGTGATGCAGGGTGAGAGAAGTTACTCAAAGTCCATGTGGAGCAATGAGAAGCCTGGAGGGGCTACACAGGGAAGTAACAGGCAAACCCCTCCAAAGGCAGTCTCATGTTAATTAGAATCAAGTACAAAGGTGGGACAAGTAGGTAGGGATAACTGGTTTCCAGTATGTTCCTCATATCAGGACTTTTGTCCTTGGTGAGAGGCCTCCTGCTTAGCTGACCAGCAAGAACTCTGGAACCAAAACAAAAGTCCTGAGAACAAGGAAAGCTGGGAATCCCACACTGTATCATTTTATGTTCTTGCACAGGGTATTAGAGTCTAGTTTTTTTAATTTTCACAAGCACTTGGTATAATCACCCTTTTGTATTCGTAAAAATTTCTTCCACTTTATTTTGGGCCCACATCTTTTAGCTACTCCAAATACATATTAATGTGGCTACCTGAAGTTCCTTTATAACTGACTGATATTCTGTTCATTTATTTCAGTCCTTTTCCCCTATGCATTTTGAATAGTTTCTATTACTATTTATTCAGGTTTATTAATCTTTTCTTCTCCAGCATCTTACCTGCTATTTACCTCATCCAATGTACATTTAATCTCAATTATCACTTTCATCTCTAAAATTTTGATGTGAGTCTGTTTTATACCATCTCTGTCTCTACTTAACATATTCGATCTTTCCTTTAGTGGTTGGAATGTATGGACTATAGTTTGAACTCCTTTTAATGTTCTTCTCTACAGCTATTGTTGTCGCTTTAATTTCTGGATCAGTTCTGACTGGTATTTTTCTCCTCACCATGCATTATAATTTTCTGGTTTTTTGTAAGCCTGATTAACTTTTTTTTGAATGCCAGAAATTATAGATTCTACCTTTTTGGCTGTCCATGATGTCAAGAAACATATCTTTCCTATATTTTATCTTTGTATCTCTATCACCTGCCACAGTGGTGATTCATTGTAAGGACTGAAATATTTGCTTAAATACAATTATTTTTTAAAGGGATAAAACTCATTTACCTAATTATCATTCATTTCATACTAGGGAAAAAGTATATTCTTATAATACCAGTGTTATAATTTCTCTTAGAAAGGAAATGATCTTTATTGGCTTTGGGGGTAGATGATGAGACCTACTAACTCACAAGGCATGAGTAAACAGGAGACAAGCAATAAAGGCCACAGTTAAACTGCCTTCTAATAACAATGACAAAGGAAGTTAAGGGTACATTTTGAGTGAAGATGGAAAAATAAAAAAGGGAGAGATTTGGAATAACTAAGTGTGATGGTATTTGAATGACATTCAATGTCAGAAATGACCAACATTTAAAGTTTTTTTGCACTAATGAGAAGTAACTCCACTGTCTTCCAAACCTTCAGCAAAGTCTGGTGCTCTTATGTCCCCCAAGAGTGTTTTGCTTCACAATAAATGAAGAACTGAATCTTATATTTGACATAATACCAAAACAGGGAGAAAAAAACAACCAACCAGAAGGCATAGAAGAAAACAAGGATTCAGTTGTGGTAGCAGAATTTCTAAGCCATACTGACCATAAGAATATGTCCTTCCTTCTTTCAGTAATTTTCAGCAATCTTGGAAAGTTCTTCAGGGCATGAATTAAATTTTATTGCCACCTATGGATGAAAGATATCTAGTTAAAATACAAGGGAACACCTTTATTTTCACCTAATAGAAATGCTTCTACTACCAGCATGAAAAGCAACCATTATCATTGACTTTTTCCCAATTCTACTTCACAACAGTTTTTATATACATTATTTCCACTCCTTCTCATTTTCAGACATTGCCTTCTACTAACTTCTTGTTACAAACATTTATACCTACCAGATGGTAGTTTGTTCCTTTCCCTCTTTGCATTCACACTCCCTGTGTTGTGTGGTGCATAAACATTGAGTGCAATAAACATTTCAGCTGTTCAAAAATTGTTCTAAAATTTATGGCAGAGATAACTCAATTTAGGAAAGGCAGCACAGATGCATTAATGTAACAAAAAAAATTAAAATTAAAAGTACCAACTAACAAGACCAAAGTGGTCAAGATTACTTCATGTTTTGTTCCCTATATCTTCCCCCCTCTTCATATTAATAGATAAGGTAAGGATGCCGAAAATATGAGAAGACAGCCAACCATGCTGGTTGTCATGAGAGAATGGGCCTCGGTTAGCCCCAGGACTATTCCAAGTGATAACAAGTGACATATTTTAAGAAAGAAATTTAAGTTTATCAAAGTACTTTATTAAAGTAGTTAATAAAAAAAAAAAAGTAGTTAATAGACCAGAATGAGTAATTCTGGGCATGTAGATACATAGGATTTTCTTAGGGAAAGCTTCATGGAAGAAGTGACATTTGAATTGCATCATGAAAGAAAAGAGCTTTCTTGACAAATAAGAGGGGAAACATTCCAAGCAAAGAAAATGCTGCATTCTAAGACTAGAAGCCATGAAAAAACTTGAGTGTCTTTTTTGTATAGTGAGAAGCTGAAAAATTCTGAAATGTGTTCAATGTTATAGAGATTATAAGGGCAAGTTGTTGAAGGGAGTTATCCTAAAGGTGACAGTCTTCAGACAGTCTCGGGCTCCACTTAGAAAGCTTGCTCAGTAGATATTGTGCTAAAAACACTAAAATAAAAACAAGATATGTAAACCTGGTATGTGGGATTTCTCCAAACCAGGGAGTAATTTCACATCTCAGATTATTTTCCCAGGACCCAGGAAAGTACCAACTCCTTCTCTCAGGCTACTCTTTGTATAGACAATTTTCCTGGTCTGATAATCAACCTGTTCACTGATCACCCTCCAGGACTCGCCTTCAGATTTTGTTCTGGTTCTATTGACCACGATCTCTGAAAAGAGCTTCATGCCTTTTCTCACCACACTCCTCAATACAAACCCTGCCTTGGGTTACATAGCAATAGCCTGCTGGGTGTCACTTCCTCAAGCCTGCTCCATCGGAGTCAGGGATCAGTGAGTAAGGAAAAGTAAAAGGACATTTTCAAACAAAAGAAAAATGTGTTGGCATTATGAAGAGTATTAACACTGGAGATTCTTTTTCTTTTAAAGATAAAAGCAATACTCATTAAAAAGTTGCAGTTCAAACAAAGTCAGATAATAAAAACTGAGCAAATTTTCACAAGTGATAAACCTATGTATTGCAAACTTTTTATAAATTAATTGAAGATATAAAAACACATTCAAACACAATAAAAATAGTAAACTGTTCATAATTCTTCCCCACTGCCTCATCCATCTATGTGAATTACATTAACCAAAATAAAATGAGAAGCTGAGGAAAGAGAAGCAGAAGGAAGAGTGTGGTGTAAGATAACAAATATGAGTACTCATTACTGTACTGCAATGCAAAATAACATTAAAATTTAAATCCCTATAGCACAAACTTAGAAAGATTTGCACATCATCAAGAAGTCATTTATTATTAGTTTTTCTGCACTTGTAGATAAATAGAACCAAGAAAATCTCCATTTTCCCAGCTGCAAATTTCCTGACGATGGGATAATATTAAACTATTGAGTTGAAGAGTGTTGTCTGACTTAACTACTAGTTTTGAACATAACAGGAGTAATCAGCATGAAATAGTATTCTTAGACCCCTCATTGTAATCAGCATGTCATTGTTACAATATTATGGTCCCCAAATAAAGTAGAGTCTCTTCATTCTTAATTTTTGAATAAGTGTTTAAGGAATAAATTATAATAATTTCCAAACACATGAAGGACAGCTTTGTAAGATTGCATCTTTCTCCTAAAAATGATAAGAAAATCACTAATGAGTCCATTAGACATAGTTCATTAAAGGTGACAGGACAAAGATCTCTTGGAGACCTCATCAAGCAGAGACAATATGCAAGATTAATTCTGTGTCCATTCAGCTTCCCTCTGTTCAGATGGGAAATCAGCTTTGAGTGACAACTTTATTTAGCAAGTCAAAGACTGCTGAAAATTTTATGAAATGGCACAACTTACATGCAAAACAGAGCAGCGTTTTACTAGGAGAGTTTGATGTGATACAGTGGGAAAAAAGTGAGTAATTCTCATTAGATATCAGCTAATAAAAGGCATGAAATATAAATTAGCTGCAAGCTTGATCTGCCTAAAGTCGATTTTGTGTTTCAATAGTACCCTTATCACACTACATTTATTAATAGGGATCTCATTTATTGTCCTGTCTTCCTTTATACTCAAGTCATTTAAAATCATAATGGTTCCTATTAGTTAGGCTTCATTTAAAGCTATCATTGGTTGTTTAGACATCCATCCTTAGAAATGCATGTATTACTGCAATTTTAGTGCTTTGAGATTTTATTTCACTCAAGAATAAACTTTTTGAGTTATAGACAGGCATAGAAAGCAAGGATTATTGATTCTTGAATGACTGAGATTGAACTCTAAATTTTAAAGGATTTCTGGAAATATTGGGCCATAAAAAGCATGAAGTTATGTGGCCTAATACCCATTAGGTATCATAATGTACTTGTATAAATTTTATGATTAAAAAATAGGGAATGTATTATATTACATGTATTGTCATATTCTATCATATTATATATTACCATGAAAGAAATCAAATATTTAGGGAAGACTATGGAGACAAAGCCTAACTTTGTTAAGTCCTTCGATTGCATTATCACACTACAACTCAACATTCACAAAATCATAAACATAAAACATTCACCAAATGTTTTGCATTTTTAATGTCTTACCAGTGTATAAAATCAACAGATATTTGTGTGTGTTTAAGGATGTTTTGACCAAAGAATAACTCTTATATAAGCATACATAAGTTAATATAAATAGCACTATTAATTAACAACATAATATGTAGTTGAAAAATTCAGTATTTGCTGAATTCTGAAATGCTTAGTGTTAGAGCCATTGTGGGGTGTTTTAGAGTCTTTCACCATAGGAAACCCATGTATATAATATACTGGTAAGTCCCAGGACACAAGCCCGAAATACAAAACCCTGGGAATTCAGATGAGGTCATGTCCATGGTAGAAGTTCTTTGACTGCGGCTCTGACTTTGTTTAACCTTCAGGAAGTTGAGATCACGCTGAATGACTCACAATCCATGTGTGTTCAGTTGCTTACTCCAGCCCCTACATCTTCTGTAAATAGGTAGTGAACTCAACTCAAATATGTTTGGCAAGAATATTTTCTAAGGGATGTCGTGTATTTCATAGTTTATCAAACATGAGTCCATGATGCTTGGTTTTCCTACTAGTGTCAGTGCTGTAAGTTTGATCACTGGATTCAAATGACAACACTTGTGTCCCTCCACTATCAAGTTTTTCCTTTTTTGACGAGCAAGCCATCAACAGGGTGATGCTCTGGGGTTATAGGAATTTTTTTGCCTAATGGCTTAGCATCAAGTGTAGCATTTACTTGAATAAAACATTTTATCAGGGTTTAAAAATGATTCTTCCAATTGCATCATCCTTCTGCATTTTATTTAATATTCCTTTGTTAAGCTGCTGACAAAACATCAACTAGAGCTATTTCTTACCCTGAACTATATTCCTAGTGAAAAGACTGGATTTTTCATTTAATTACCAACTTCCAAAGTAATTAGTTGATTTAATAGTACTTGCCAATAGTGGCAAATAAAGGTTTATTCTTCTGTTTTTTGTTGTTAATATCATTATAAACCATGAATTTTAATCTATTTAATCACTTTCAGTTAATTTCATTATTTATGAGGATAAAATGTGGTCAGCTGAGTTCTTCCAAAGTGGTTTTTGTATCCATTTGAATACGGTTTCTTTGATTACTTTCTAACACAGAATATCTTAAATCTGAAAACAGCTATTTTACTAAGAATTGTTTTGTATGAAAGGAGTTTAGACACCATGATTTAGACACTAATAGATTCCTTGCTCTTACAGTAGCTGTAATTCTAGGCTTTCCCAGTGCACAGGGCTAGAAATTTATTTTTTGTATCATATTTCATGTTGATATTTTCCATTCAAATTTAACTTCACTCTTTGAATTTATATTTCTCTCTTTTCCCTTAAAATTTTGTTTTTTACTAACATTATTTCATTCTTGCTCTATTGTACATTACAAAAATGTCTTCAAAGTAACTGTATCAATATTATTTAAAATAATAGTAAAATTACTAACACTTAACACTTTTTTACAGGTTGTTTTTTTTTCTTGGTCCTTAGACTACATACCAGTAAATGTATGGAGAATTTGAAAGTCTCTTGAAATAATTCCTTTTCTGTAAGTGATTATGTTCCAGTTTGGTGCAGAGTCTGCTTTTAGTTTGTTCCATCCAGGCTCTGACTCTGTGTGCTCAGACATGCCTATGGATAGATATTTGCATTGTTTCAGCCTTTCGTCATTACAGACAATTCATCTTTAATTTAGTTATCACAACACACCATTGATGTGTGCGTTATTTTCATATTATAAAATTGAGATTCTATTTTAATACTTAATTTGATATGAATTCTACCTTAAGTATTAATTTTATTTTGGAATCATGAAACTGAGGCCTAGAGAACTTGAGCAACTTGCCCAAATTTACAGAGCTGCATGAAGCCAAACTCTTACCATTCTTTCTTTTTTTTTTTTTCATAGAAAAACTGGGGAGCAGAGCAGGTGGGGTGACTGAAATCCACTGCTAAGGGAAGCAGCAAGCAAGACAGGAGAGGTCTGCTGAACCATATGTGTCAGCTCCCTGGCCGGAGATGGACCTCAGGCACAGAGGTGATAGCACTGACTTAACCCCTAGGCCACCAGGGAGGACCCTTACCATTATTTCTAAACACAGCACCTCTCAAACATCCCATCACCGGTTTTTCTGACATCATGTTCCCCTTCCTCATTCCTAGGCTTTTTTTGTGAAAATGAACACGCAAATGAACAAAAGAATTAAAGCAAGCATCCACATGCATCTTTGAATCCAGTGAGCATATGAACAGGGCCTCTGCCTGAAGGCTCTGACCTAAAGCCAACAGCCAGTGCAGGCTGACATTCACTCCCATCCAGCCACGTCCTAACACACGTGAGATGATTCTCCACACACCCACACATTTGCATAACCAAACTGCCATGTCGAACTGCTAGAGAAGTGGAGTGGAACACACAAATCTTTTGTGGGAATGGATAATGATCATATTTGCTTTGTTATCGGTGTACAGAGTTACAATGAAATAACACAGTTTTATTAAAATTTCCCCATTTTAATAAAGTGTGAGATCCACCAATAAAATAATGATGAGTCTGGCTACGATATATGAGGAGACGGCACCTGGTGAGGAATTTGCTTTTGAAGCCCTGATGAATTTCCTGAATGTTTTCACATGGCGGAAATTAGCCACAACTTTGAAATGATCTCTCACCTATCATTGTTTCAAAAATTGCAGCAAAACCACTGCCCTGTATGGGAGCGGCTTTAGATGACTTGAAAACCTTTCGCAGGTATTTTATCTCCCTGAGGCTTTGGGACAGAAGGGGCAGAGAGCAGATTGTTCCTCTGTATATAGATAAATCTATATTTACAAACTCCTTTAGTTTAAATTTATATTTAATTTCATCTAGCTCATTTTGTCCAGGAAGACGTGTATATTACAAAGTTTCACCCCTGGGACCCATAAGATCAATCCATCTATTTTTCCACATATATAGCTAGAATTGGCAACATTCTCCTTATTCTATGAACTCCTTTTAAATGACATGCAGGAGAAGAAAGACACTGTAGTTAAATATATAAAAATAAATTTTCTTGGCTTACTGGGGTAGCAAACAAATATCTATGAGTAATGCCCCTATATCGCCAGCTAGCAGGGCACTTAATAAAACCCAAACAACTGTCACACACAGGTTATAAGGTCATTTCTCACATATAAGATAAACTAGAAATCTATCCAAAGGATAGAATCAGGGAGAATGTTATGAAGTTTGCTAGAAAATAAAAAATGAGGTTCACATGTTATTTCATTTCCCAAGGGCACTTGATAAGCATACACACATATTGTCAGTGCATAATGGGACCCCAGTGCATGTGGGGGACACAGGAATGAGCGAGTTCAAAACCATAAATGTCATTTAGTAACAAATTAAATATTTGCCATAGGTGACAGGAAAACAAATAAGCAAAGTGAGGCTGTATTTTTTTTTTTTTTTTTTTGGTTTTGGCTGACAACAAAGTGCAGAATGACAGAAATGTAAAATACAAAGACATAGCCCTTCAGGACGGTAATGATAAGGTTTATATTAAAAACGTTTCCATTTAAAATAATCACAGAGGCTTGTACCTGTCAATGTTTGTTGAATGAATGAATGAACAAAAACAAACGCACGAGCTGAGTTTCTGTGGGTTGCGGAGATGTGGGAGTTCAAGGCAGCGATTCCAGAATGGTTTAGGAAGCCCAACCACATTTCCAAATGAAGTTGAAAACCCAAAGGAACCATTTTCTAACTTATTTTTTCTCTTTTTAATAATTTTTTTCTTGTATCATTGCAGTCCCTATAGTTCCTCCGCCACCATATCACCCGTGAACGATCATCACCATATTCTATTGTGTTCCTCCCTCCCCTGAAAAACCATTGGTTTTGAACACCTTCCAATACTGTCAAAATATGCACAACTGCACAACAAAAACATCTAGTCTTCTGCTGTTCAAGCTTCCACATGCATTTTGATAGATTTGGGCTGTTATCAAAAATGCAGATTCTGAGTCATCTAGGAATCACATCCTTACGTAATTCTGCGACACAGTGGTCCAAAACTAGCATTTGCAGAAGCACTGTCTTAGGGCCTCCCCGGTGGCGCAGCAGGTTAATGCGCTGCGCTGTGGAGCTGTCAGCAGCGGAGACGAGAGTTTGACGCCCAGGCTGGGGAGATTACCACATGGCGTGGCAGACCTCTCCTGCCTCGCCAGTTGCTCCCCTCAGCAGAGTATTTCCGTCTATCTGCCTGTTCTGCTCCCCACTCTGTCTCTGGTGAACCCTCTCACCACTCCCACGCCTCTGGCCTGCACCCCAGCTTGTATGCATAAAATAAAAATAAATTTAAAATAAATTTAAAAAAAAAGAAGCACTGTCTTATACCCAGGGGCAGCCCTGGGGAGGAGGTCTGGCTTGCTTCAGTGGACCCTCTTCGCTGGCATTTTTGGTCAAGTTCCATATCATATCCCAGTGCCACCACTGAGCTCAGGCTCCTGTAGGGAGATACTATTTCTTAGCTCAGAATTTGTATCTGTAATGCATTTTAAATTAGAATAAGTCCCTCAAAAGTCAACATTTGGATAGAGAAAAATAATCTATTAAGTTTTGATTCATGGTAATTAAATAGAATTTAAAAAGAGAAACATACTGCAAAGTGTCCAGAAATGCTTAATGTGCAAAAATATTTTTATTTGTATTAAGTGAATTAAAAATAAATAAGATTTCCAAATTAATATAGGATGATAGTTCATTTTTAATTTCAGACAATGAATACTTTTTTTTTAAATATATATTTTTATTGTTATTTATGTCTTTTACATTTTGCATTCCCCTTGGGTAGCCCACCACCAATTCACCCGTGATCCATCTCCATGGTCCCTTGT
>PVIJ01000238.1:301140-337536 GCA_004024925.1 Scalopus aquaticus | reverse complement strand
CCCTTCAAAATTGAAACCAAAAAATTCAAATATCTAGGAATAAATCTAACAAAAGACATAAAGGACTTATACAAAGAAAACTACAAAACTCTGTTGAAAGAAATAGAAGACACAAGAAGATGGAAAGGCATCCCCTGCTCATGGATTGGAAGGATTAACATTATCAAAATGGCAATCCTACCAAAAGCAATTTACAGATATATACACTTTTTAATGGTATGACATGCTTTGTTTTATAGCCGAATCACCATTTTTTTAAGTTTTTTATTATTTATTTATGCATGCAAGAGCTGGGGTGTAAGCCAGAGGTGTCGGGGTTTGAGGTGGGTTGGGGGATGAGACGATTCACAAGAGACAGAGCCAGGAGCAGAACAGAAAGATCTACTGAAATCCACCGCTGAGGGGAGCAGTGGGTGAGACAGGAGAGGTCTACTGCGCCATGTGGGTCAGCTCCCTGGCCAGAGATTGAACTAATGGGGCAGTGGCTGCAGATAGCGTCATAGTGCTGAGACTTAACCCTTTGCGCCACCAGGGAGGCCCCTGAACCACCACTTATTAAGAGGATCTCTCTGTGAGGGGCACTTTCATTAAGTGGACAAGATCTAGAGCCTCATTATCCCCCCAAACGCTGACCTAGTACCCTTGTTACATGTGTATGATAGAAATCCGTGCCCTGGACATGCACCAAGAGGGTCCAGCTCTGGTCCTCCTCTCTCCCACGCCTTCTGTGGGGTGAGGAGTCTGTGAGGTGAGAAGACAGACTTTTGCAGGACACATGGCCCCTTCAAAGCCACACTCCAGACTCCTGGACCTCAGAACTTCTTGCCCTCACAGCTCTGAATCTGCTTCTCAGACGGGTGCTGGCTTTGCCCTGGAGGCATCCTCCTGCGGAAAAGCTGTACTTTTGATGTGAGTATGTCTAGATATGAGGGTGTCAGGGCCACTGTGGTGAGGTCTCCACAGAGCTTGGACGGGTGAGCTGGTGCCGTCACAGTCTCACTGAAGCCTCACAGTGTGGGATGGAGCACAGGATGGCAAGCGAAGGGGGTCAGCTGTTGGCCATGGCTGCCCTCCCCGCCACCACACTCAGGCACCAAGCTCCAAGGAGCCTGCGGATCGAGCTTCATGCCTGGCCTCCAGGTCTTCGGGAAGGCGTATTTGTCCTGACGGGAGGACAGAGGCATCCCACCCCACAGTTGATTAGCTTGACTGATAACTTTTCAGATGGCCTGTCAGCCTCCATTGATTTTCTTGCCCTGGTTATACATGAGCCTATGAGCTCCATGCTTACATGCTGTGCAACTCTAGGCAAGTTACTTACCCTTTCTGGGCTACCATTTCATTAGCATCAAAATAGCGTCGATCTCATAGGATTGTTGTGGGGATGATGAACTAACCTGGGCAAAAGTGCTTAAAATAATGCCTGGGCACGGGAGACAGACTAAGTATTTCACATAGTTGTTTTATTACCATTGCCATTATTATTATTATTATTTTGTTAAGTATTAGGTTGTCCCCATGCTTGAACTTGCTGACTTAAACAGTCATTCAGGGAGCGCTTTTTAAGCTGAATATTGCTACACATCCGTAATTATTTCTTCAGGAGAGAAATTTGCTAGAAGGGAAATTTTAGGGTCGAAGAGGGTCCACATTTTAATGTCTTTTGATATGTTAATGGCTGCTTCTAGAATTAAATTGGTTCAACATATTATTCATTAGTTATAATTCCTTGACCATTGAGGGTTTGGACACTAAATTATCTAGGTCGTTAGTGACATTTCAGATTTAAACTCTCAGTGGGGGAAAATAAGTCCATGAATGAAAGGCTGGATTAACCTGAACAAAAGCTAATTAATAGCAGTCTGCTCGACCGGGATATCAAAAAGCATGGAACGAAGTCAAATGCAAGGCCCAGAAGTTCTTTCCTTGCCTGTTGACTGTGCTCGGGCAGAGAACATTCTTTAGATCTTTTCCTTTCCTTGGAAAAGACTGGCTGCAAGCATTTATCCCAACCTCCCTCAGCCCCCTCCCAGCTGACCTCATTTGCCCCCCTGCACCAGGGTTTTCGTCCCAAGCTGGAGGGACTCCCCGTTCACCTCGCTCATCTCTCCCTTGAGAAATCAGCTCACTGCGGTCACTTACCGTCAGCTCCTGGCAGCTGGAGGTTCAGAGAGGCGGCCACGGCGGGTGGAGCTTGGGGGCAGGTGTTATTTCCTCTTGGAAATGAGCTCTGGGAAGGTGACAGAAGCAAGTGGAGTTGGGTTTGGGGTTCGGTTACTCCAGAAACCCCAGAGGACAACATAGCTCACGTGTTTTCATTTGATTTTGAGAACGTCTAATTTCCACCCTAGCACGTGTGGGAAGCAGGCGCGGACAGCTGTGCCGCGCCTGGGTCCACTCTCTGCCCCGTCCAGCCTGCTTGGTGGCCGGGAGGCCAGGCCACCGGGCTGCCTCAGTGGGCACCGGACTCTCCGGCTTCCATTTGGGTCTAGCCAATGGGAGGCAGCAGCTGGAGTGGGGGAAGGAGGAAGGGGAGAGATTGGGATGTCTCTTCCTCTGGTTCCTTCCCCCCCTGGGGGGCAGGTCTGTGGTGGTTGCTTTTTGTAAGAAAAGTCGCTCTGCTGCCATTGGAAGAGGGTGGTTCGGGGGAAAAGGGAGTGTCCCAGGTTCCCTGCCACCCAGGGGAAGGTGGAGCTGAGCAGGAGAGCTAAGAAGCTGGAGAAGGAGAAACAGGAGAGAGGAGGAAGAAGGAAGAAAAGCATGATGGAGGCCAGAAGAGGCACGAGGAGGCAAGAGACACGTAAGGAAGCTACACTGGCCTGGACTGATTGAGACAGACGTGGGTCTTATATGTTTTGTTTTGATGCGGCAGATGGCAGAACCTATTTCAAGTGGGCAGGTTTGGGGGTTCTGGGGTGCCCCCTCCCTGCCTTGTAATACCATCATGCTCCTTCAGCTGCAGCTGTCACCACGGTCTGATGGCCTTGAAGGCGTCAGGGGCCCGGGGCTGCCTCCCGATTTTCTGTGCTCTGTCTGAGTGAGTCCCTCTTAACTTTGTCCACCAGTTATGAGCAAGTCGACCCTTTGGAGGTGCTGGTTCCCCTCAGGGCCTGTGTGGGACACGGCTCTGTGGTTTGGGTTGATTCCAGAAGGACACTGCAGCCTGCTGTGTGATGGGGCAGCAGAACATGCTGGTTCTGCTCTGGGGCATGCCTCACGGTGGCCAAGGTGCAGAAAAGCCCAAGTGCCCGGCCACAGGCGAGCAGAGTCTGAAAGGGCCGGGTCTAGCTAGTCCCCCGGGGATCGAGGCGCTAACCCCACAACTGCTCAGCGCTCCTCCGCTTCCTCAGGTGTAGACACCACCCGGTGGGGCACCATGGCAAAGCAGCACTGCAGTTCAGCATTTCCTGTGTTCCAAGGACTGATGTTCATTGCAGATCTCTGACTGGGTCCAGACACAGCCTGGAGCCACGAAGGTGTCTGCCCCTCCCTTCCAGCTCCCCTGCAGACAGCCAGATGCCGCACAGGCTGCTCCTGGAGGAGTGACTTTCACACTCCAGGGGCATGGAGACCATTCTTATCTTGGCACTTCAAAGGAAGCCTCCCCCCTTGACATCTTCCTGCCCCGAATGCTGATGTGGCGACCTGGCGATGAAGGGTTTCCTTCTTCCTTTGATCCTGGGGCCGCTGGGCCATCCTTGCCCCTCCAGGCCTGCGGAATGCCGGCCCCTCCACCTTTGCTTCTGGCTTCTGAGAATCCTGACAGTGCCCAAGGGCTCCTTCGCTCATTCAGTCTTGTCCAAAGTAAATTGCCAAGAGGTGAGGACCAGATTTCAGAAATGAGAACTCTGGACGGGGGAGCAGAGGTGAATCGGTCTAACCAGCTGGGTGTTCCTGATGCTTCCTACACACCCCACAGAGTTCCTGTGCTTCCCGATTTGGGTGTCAGGGACCCCTCGATAGTCTTGTCATAAAGATGGACCATCTTTCTAAAAGCTGTCACACACACAGTGAGACTTGTGAAGGCAGTTTCAAACTGTTCTGAGTACTCTGAAGTCCACCCCTGGCATGTTGGGGGGGGGTCTGTGTATTCCACTAAGAGGCCCCAAGAGCACAGCCACTGCCACTGAGCCCAAGTAGCAGCTGAACACAGTGGTTTGGAGACCTGACTTGAAATCCTCGCTACATCATTTCTTCCTACCTTAGTCAAATTATCTAGGCTCTCTGACCCTAGCTGTCTCTGTCACTTCTGGTCCACACCTCCTATAGCTATTGGGGGATCTTAAGGGATCACCTGCACCCAGGTTCCAGCATCTGTATTACTGTAACCATAGTGACTCACTCTTGGTAATAATTGTTACTACAATACAACTTCTGTCTCTTCTGACCCTGCTCAAGGAAGCAGACTCTCAGGAGGATTCTATGTACTCTTTATGTAGAGCCAGGCCTTGATTTTCTCATCTGGAAAATGGGTTGATGCTAGTCCTGACCTGCCAACGCACAGCCTTGGTCGGGAGGAATAGTAAAGCTAAAGGAAAGATGAGAGTGCTGTTGAATGCAATTCCCGGGCCTCACTGGTGGTGCAAGGGACTAAGTCGCAACTCACTATGAAGCTGTCGGCAGCCACTGCAGCACAAGTTCGATCCCCGGCCAGGGAGCTTCCCACATGGTGCAGCAGACCTCTCCTGCCTCGCCTGCTGCTCCCCTCAGCAGTGTACTTCAGTAGATCCACCTGTTCTGTTCCCCACTTTCGCTGGTGAATCCTCTCACCTCCCCACACCTCTGGTCTGCACCCCAATCCTTGTATGCATAGACAAATAAATCTTTAAAATAAATAAACTCAGGTCTTATAAACATGTGACTCTGGCACATGACCATTCTGTACTATAGAAATGTTGGTGGGTCTTGAGTTGGGGGGGTCTTTCAAATCCATTGAAATTCCAGGAAGGGGTTCCCTTGAAATTCCAGGAAAAGTGGTACCAAGAGAGCTTCTTGATGGAGGACTAACCTGGAATAATTACATGGTGCTAATTACTATTTTACAAAGCTCATCAAGTTGAAACCATTTTTTCCCTTTCTGGAAGGAGAAAATAATACAAAGGATCCCTCAAATTGTGAAGGAGAAGAGAAGATCTTAAATATTCTTTGAGCCCATTTGTTTGTCTGAGTCCGGGACCACATCTATACCTATGTAGCTCAAGAGACGGTTACATGACCACGACTCTGACGGAGAAAGAGAAAATGATCCAGAGAAGGACAGTCTGATCCCCAGACTGCACCCACATCCATCATTCCCCCAGGACTGATAGCCTCATGGAGGACAGGCACCCCCACAAACCCTGGAGACACAGGATGGGTGAAACTCTGCCCTGGCTTTAAGGGCAGGCAGCCTGCCATGTGCTTTGTGTATATCAGTTCATTCCACTAACATGTGAGGACCTCTGTTATGTGTCAGGTGCTGATGTTAGGCCCCTCCCCCTCGCCTGGCTTCCTGGACCCTGATGGAGTCCTTTGATCTTTGGCATGAACACACGGGAAAGATAAAGAGAAAACCAGACAGAGAGGCATCGAAAAGCCAGCCAGGTGAAGAGGAGAGAAGGAGCTGTCAGCCAACAGAATTTAAGGACTCTCATCTATGGAGTCTCATGAAGACACGATTTCACCACCCACATCATTAACAGACAGTTGCTTGGGGTTGTGGGCTAATTTATGACTTGGAAGCGGCTGCCTGTGGCATGATTCACCCCGGGAAGTAAGGCCTAAGTCAATATATGTTTAAGTAAAAAGGTTTTGGAAAGCCACCAGGGTCAAATGGGGAAAATAGCCTCAGATTGCCAAGAAGGGAGATGGGAGCAGCAAGGGTGCAGGGGAGGCAGGGAGGAAGGAGAGAACAGGTGAGAATCCTTGCAGCTCAGCAATACAAATATATTATGGCACCCTCCTTCACGCCCCACCCCCAGCTCGTAGTGACCTAAGAACCAGAGAGGCCAATGGAATGAACTTGTAGTTGATCTGCTTATTCCCTTTCATTTAATCTACCTAATGCACTTAGTGGATTCAATGTATTTAAATGTGAATGGATTTAATATACCTGCTAAATGCATTCAATGGTATCAAAGAGCGACAAATGACAATATCACACACACATAGGCACATCCTCAATTATCTAGCTATCATTTATCTACATAACTATCTACAATTGGATACATAGCACTTTGATATGTTCCAATAGTGTTGGCTTAGACTGTTGCATTTGACAGATTCTTTAATGGCTAATTTTGAAAAGGCCTTAGAAAGTCAAAATATTGACCAATTGACATATGCACATTAGATATTGCTAATTAAATTAAATGCTGCATGAAGGACTACATATGGAGCATCTCATCTGATTACTGAAAACAACCTTGCAAAGGGCAAAGAGTTATCCCCATTCTGCAGATGAAGAAACTGAGGCACAGAGAGGAGATTTTGTTCACTTACACTCTGCTGCATTTTCCTATCAGCATTAAGGGTATCTGAGAGTCTGCCCTCAGGTATGCTTCAGTTCCTCTTAGCTTCTCAGCTTCATTTTCTCTAAAACAAGAGTTTGAAGGACAGTAGCAAAAGATGAGTAATTACACCAAGCCTCTAGGCTGGGGTGGGGAATAAGTGATTTTTTCCAAGAACTCACGACATCTGTTAAAGGAACCATGCAATACAAAAGACCATTTGATTCTAAGGCATGGCCAGAAAATAATTCCCTGTGCTGGTTAATCTGAGTACAATAGCTAAACATCACCACGGTGTTCCAGAACCAGAAGATAGAAACTTGAACTCCCTGTCCTGAGACCTGTTTTTTAAAGGGTACACGGAGCAGTGGGGATATAGAGTGATGTGTGCTGGTATAATTACCCCATGGGACAGACAACACATTGATGTAGAAACATCTCAGCATCCACATTTTGCAAGCCAGGATGCCTTCCAGATCTGGCGCCGTAGCTTCATGCAACGGAACTTTAAGCATCTCCAGATCTGGTCTTCCGGATCACTTAACAGCGTGCACCTTGGTGGCCTTTCAATCTCCAGGTAGTTCTGGCACCACATCTTATGAAACTCTTTATCTGGGTTCTTTGCCCAGAAGCATCTGAAACTAGAGCCCAAACATCAAACAAACTAATCATGTATGTGGCACATCCCTTTTCTTCTTTTTTTCCAATCCATTGTGCTGGTAAAATTTGGGAAACTGAACCCCAGGGCGGCTGAGCTGGAGACTGTCCTTGGCCCCCGTCCCACCACATGAAAACTTTCAAAGTCACAAATTGAATCCTGACGCCTTCACTTTTCAGATGGAGCATGAAAGATGGGGAAAACATTTTTCCAGAAGCAAAATTTGAGAAGGCAAATTTGACTCAGTGCTAGGGGTTCCAGATTCAGCAAATAAAAAGACAAGATATGAGGTAAATTTACAGGCAAATAAAGGATGGCTAAAGTTTTGAGTATTGTTTATCTGAAATTCCAATGTAATGGGTGTTCCCTTGTTGATCTGACCACCCGAGTTGGCTTCAAACTTTGAATCATTGGTGCGGATTTGAAGAAATGGTAGAAAAATGGTACACTGCAGATGTAAATTGCAGATGTATATTACAGACGATCACAGGTAGTTCCCATTGGACTGTTTATGCAAAGTTGTCCTTGGCTACCTGGGGGTAAACATCAGCAACACTGGGGGTGTTCTTCCTGGTGTGATGTCTAAGATGGTCCTTTACTCGGACATACTCTGGCTTTGTTGGGGAAACAGTTTTCCCTGAATGAACTCCATCCCCGCCTCCGTGCCAAAGAAATCCCAGTTGCCCAAGGTTACGACTGCCATCATGCTGAGGTCGTTTTTTGGAGTTGATGGATTTGAGAGCAGAGCGGGGTCCTTGGGTTCACTCTGGGAAAGGTTTCACCAGAGCTCCCTTCGGCGGCACGTGACAAGATTCCCCACAAGACAGAGACTCAGTTATACCTAAAGAACAGGTTTATTAGGACAAGGAAGTAAAGGACACTTGTACAGACACAAGCGGGCAGAAAGAGCCACCCTGCTGAGGGGCAGGTTTGCTAAGAGAGGCCTGCATGGTGCAGGTCACGGGCAGACAGGCAGGCCGCTGCCCTGCAGAGAGACAGAGTTGGTAAAGGAAAGCACCCGCATAGGCACAGGTGGGCAGAGAAATGGCTGCCCGGAATTCTTGCCTGGATGGCACTGATACAGCCTTCTTTCAGTTGGGAGGGGCTCATCTTTGAGCCCTGTTTAACCTGTTTACTGGCTAGCTAGAATTGGAAAAGAGAGCTGAGATGCTACAGTGGGCTCAATCTCCATATCTTTACCCCTGGACTGCAGTCTGGCTCCTCCCTATGCTTTGTAATTTAGGAGCTGGCTCCTAGGGATTGTGCTAATGGTTATGTTGACTTCTTCTACCCCCACTTCCTCATGAGGGTCTAGTTCTAATCTTATTTTGAGTTATGTCTCCTCCATCAATGCTATGGATCTGCCATAACCCTTGGGAACGAAGGGTGGAGTTAAGCAGCCATGCTTGATAGAAAAGGGGGGACATGAGGGCTAGAGGGGACTTGGTTTTGCCTGCCCTTATCATGCCCTAGGGGTCAGCTCAGGCAGCATTACCAATAGGACATGCTGATCTCTCTCTCACACTCTGTGCTCCCCCTCTTTTCGTTTCCCTTGTAAATAAAACTTTCATTAACTTTTCTATGTGTATCTGCCCTTGGGTCTTGTTCAGAGTTTTGTTTGGTTTTTTAAAGATTTATTTATTTATTTATTTATTTATTTATTTATGCATTTGGGGTGTAGGCCAGAGATGGGGGTGGGGTGTGAGAAGATTCAGCAGAGAGACAGTAGGGAGCAGAACAGGTAGACTGACTGAAACACACTGCTGAGGGGAGCAGCGGGGAGACAGGAGAGGTCTGCTGTGCTGTGTGGGAAGCTCCCAGGCCGGGGATCGAATTCGTGCTGCAGTGGCTGCAGATAGCTTCATGGTGCTGAGACTTAACCCCTTGTGCCACCAGGGAGGCCCATTGTTCAGAATTTTTGAGGACTCACACCCAGGCCATCCCATTTCCCTTTGGGCTTATCCTATAACAGCTTCCCACCACTCCCCAAGGTGAGTGCTATTAATGTTCCCATTTTGCAGAATGGAAAGCTGAGGTTTGAAATCTTGCAACCAATGTGTGTTTTACCAAGGCCAGTGCATTTAGGGGTCCCTGAGCCCAGGCCCCACAGAAGTGCAGAGACTGGAGGTAACTTGTCCCACATTCTGCCTTAGTCTTCAGCAGAGTCTCTGCCCTTTGCTGCTCCTCTCCAATTCCTTCCAAACCCACCCAGCCAGCTTTAGAGAAACTGAATGTCCTTAATAGGTTTTCCCAGACAAGTCACTTGAGAGCCAGGAAAACTCAAAGAGAGAATTAGGTGGAAGTTGGGAGCTCTCCATTCTACTTGGCTCCACCGCAAACAGCTGTGCAGATGTGGACACACCAGGAAACCTGTCAGAGCCTCAGTGTGGGATCTGGAAAACAAAGGGGTCCATATTCAGTGGCCCTCGAAGTCTGGTCTGTGGTAGCACTCTGCGATCCAAGACGCCCCGTCTCCTGCAGGGGCCCCCACATTGGAACCCAGCCCCAGAACCCCAGCATCTCAGGCTGATACAAAAGACAGCAGACAAATCCCATTACAGACCACTCCTGGAGCCTTTGCTTGTGACTGGCTGTTATGTGACCTTAAATAGGCATTTTCCCCTAATCTCCCCAGCCCTGGCCTCTCCTATTAGCAGCTGGAGACAAGGATATTTACCTGTAATAAAGCTCTTTGAGCTCCTCAGATAAAGAGCTTTGCATTAACAAAGCTCAAAGCAGATTTTTTTTTTTTAAACGGACCAGCAGCTTTGTTTTGGGTTTTCTAGTTCTTTCCCCTCACACTCCAGAGAAGTGCAAAGTCATGTTTGCCCTCCAAATTCCCTCTGGGTTAATTCTTTTGTTTGCTTCTGGGTTCAAATAGGACTTTTCCCCCCTCCCTTATCCTCAAGCTTTCCACACTTTCTCGGCTAAAGGAGACCCTAGGAGCTCATTCATTCTTCCCCTTGTGTCCCTAACAATTCTGTGTACCAAGTCTTCAGCTCCCAAACACTTAGAACATATTTAAACCCTAGCAAGTTTTAGTGCTTTTTGAAAAAAACAAAACAAAACAAAACACAAATTTTAAGAAAAAATTTGATTCCATACATAAGTAAACCCAGTTTCTTGTCAATGGTCTGTATGGCCCAGCAACCCTGGGCAATTTCTCCAACCTGGCTCAGATGGATTCCTGCCACTTCTGTTTCCTGCTCCACGCTGATTTTCCTGAAATACTTGCTTTTTAACACAGTTAAGCTCCACAGTCCACTTTCTCTAAAACAAAGTATTGGAATCAGCACAATGAGCGGAGGAAGAGAAAGCTTATCCCACTCACTACCTCCTACTAATTACAACCAAAATCTCTGGGCAATAAATACGCATCCAGACATTATCCTGTGCAAACTTGTGATTTTATGAGTCTTTCCAGAGTCTTGACACCTGGGTTGAGAATTCAATTCTAGACCCAAATCAACTGCACCATTTTCATTGATAAGCTGACTCAACCTCTGTTCCAAGGCCAAATGTGAGGAGGTCAGGAGGGGTGGTGTTGTATTTAGAAGGCCGTTGAAGGTTACTTGAAGTCACTCCCTCTCTCTCCATGAACCTCTACTGAACTTCACTGAAGATGCTGTCAAAAGTCTAAATTTGAGGCCTCTTTTTTATTGAAGTATAATGAGATCCAATAAAATGCATAGGTCTTACATTTAGTTTGATGAGTTTTGACAAATGTATACACCCATGTCATTAACACCCTAATCAAAATCAAAATAATTTCTTTAACCTACAAAGTTCCTTCAAGTCCCTTTTCGTTTATCCTCTCACCCCTGCATCCCCAAAGCATCCACTATTCTGAGGACTATCCCTAAATGCTAGCTGGCCTGCTCTTGAACTTTCAGACATGGAATCATAAAGTAAGCTCTCTCTGATGCTGATGTCTACACTCGGTATAGAAATGGTCCTTATTTGAATGGCTATATTCTCTTTAATGTTTATGCATTTCTGAATATTTAGCACATTATTTCTCAGGATAAGTCAAAAAGGATTTATTTGAAAAGAGCGTTAAGTAAAACAGGGTATAGGTGGCATGGCGATGAGCTGCTACTTGGCAATGTTGAATTCTTTTAATTAATTAATTTTTTATGTTATCTATTTTACATAATTCTTCCTTTTTGTACAATGCATGCTTTCTCCTTTCAGGTGCAAATGTTGAATTCTTTTTTTTTTTTAAGATTTATTTATTTATACATACAAACCAGGGCACAGGCCAGAGGTGTGGGGCGGCGAGAGGGTTCACCAGAGACAGAGTGGGGAGCAGAACAGGCAGATCAGAAGTACACTGCTGAGGGGAGCAGCGGGCGAGGCAGGAGAGGTCTGCCGCGCCATGTGGGAATCTCCCCGGCCGGGCGTCGAACTCGCATTGCGTGCTGCCGACAGCTCTGCTCAAATGCTGCGCCACCAGGGAGGCCCAAATGTTGAATTCTTAATGGTAGTAAAGAACCGGAGTCCAAGGTCACAGATTCCCAGGCTCTGGGTCTCCGCCACTGACTAGTTGGGTGACTCAAAGATGAGCCAAAGCCCAGTTTTCTCATTCGTAAAGTGGTATGATTTTACTAGATCCCTGAGGACTGTGGTGAAAGCAGAATCACGTTATAGATTTAAAGCTTTTCTCTCAATGCGTGGCACAGACGATGATACCCAAAGCTCTTTTCTTTTTTTTAAATATTTATCTATTTATGCATACAAGAGCTGGGGTACAGGCCAGAGGCGTGGGGCTGCAAGAAGGTTCACCAGAGACAGAGTGGGGAGCAGCACAGGCAGATCGATGGAAACACACTGCTGAGGGGAGCAGCGGGCGAGGCAGGAGAGGTCTGCTGTGCCATGTGGGAAGTCCCCTGGCCGGGGATCAAACTTGTGCTGCAGTGGCTGCGGACAGCTTCACAGTGCTGAGATTTAACCCCTTACCCCACCAGGGAGGCCCAAAAAGCTCTTATTAGATTCAGGATATTAAGAGGCTAAGCTAGCAGGATTTTCATTTTAGCTTGGGGCCTGGTGACAACTACACACTTAGGCATTCTCGACTCCCTCTCCTTGCTCCCTTTTGGGATGAGCTCACAGAACCCTCAACTGGAAAAGTCAGAGGAACATTATGGGGGGTTGAGGAGCAGGCAAGTCCTAATCTGCCTGTTCCAAGTCTGACTGGTATTTCTTGATTCCTTCCCATTCTCACTCACTTTGAAATCTAAGCCTCAGTTTCCCCATCTGTCCAACAGGGATGCTAAGAGTACCTTGCAAAATAGGATGCAATTTGCAGCAACATGGATGGAGACAGAGGGGATCATGCTCAGCGAAATAAGCCAGAAGGAAAAAGAAAAATATCAAATGGTTTCACTTATAGGACGAATATAGGGGAGCCAGTTAAGAGATCAGGAGGAGAAAATAGCACACAAAACAAAAACAAAAGCGAGCGGGTAACCACAAATAAGAGACATTCTGCAGGGGAGGGGGAAGAAGAGGGACCCAAAGAGGGGAGAAAAGAGCATAAGGGACTATGGTGACAGTTTACGGGTGAATCAGTGGTGGGAAACCTACAAGGAATACACAATAATGTAAAGGATGGGCCTCCCTGGTGGCGCAGCGGTTAAGCGCTGCGCTGTGGAGCTGTCGGCAGCGGCGATGCAAGTTCGATGCCCGGCCAGGTCCCACAGGGTGCGGCAGACCTCTCCTGCCTCCCCCGCTGCTCCCCTCAGTGTAATTCTGACCTGCCTTTTCTGCTCCCCGCTCTGTCTCTGGGGAACCCTCTCGCTGCCCCACGCCTCTGGCCTGTACCCCAGCTTGTATGTATAAATAAATGAATCTTTAAAAAAAATAATAATGTAAAGGATATAAATAAAAATTAATTAATTAATAAAAAATAAATTAAATAGGACTTTGGTGTGTATTAAAAAAACCCAAAGACCTGGACATAGTAAACACTCAGTAAACAATTGCCACGATTATATTTTTTTATCTCCCCTGCTGAGGATGACAGTGGACCTCCTTCTGGGCCTGCCTGCTTTCTCGAGGTCTCTAACTTGCGGGAAACCTCATCAGGAGGGCATCTTTAACTGAACAATCCAGAGCACTACCTTTTAATATTTAATGAATTTCTGAGGCTCTCGGAGAGCAATGTGAGGAAAATCCTGTAGAAATCTATTAGTATTAATAAAATACCACCCAACAGGTTGGCCATTAGCAGCAATTAAAGTTTTCAAGCCCATCAAATAACTCTCTGCAGTGATTTGCGTGGCTCCCTTTTCCGCCCACCTTTTCCCCGTTTACGGCAGTGTGTATTATTCCATTGTTTAAGGTCCGGTACCTCAGCCAGCCCTCCCAACCCCAGCCAGTGGTTTCCAACACTAACGAGGTGTTTATATTCACTGCTCATCCATCACAGATGTGTGAACTCCGAGCTTCCAATGATAATTGAGGAACTTGAAGTTGGTTGCCAAAAAAGGAGACCCTTTCAAAAGGAGCTCTTGTGCCTCTTCTGGGCTCAGTGAGGCCAAGGGAGGTGAGACAAGAGGGAGGAAAGTGCCCTCTCCCCTTCCTGATGGGAGGAGAGAAATCACACTTCCGTGGCACTCTCCCATATGTCCCTTGTGAGATCCTCACAATCAGACAGAAAGGCTTTATGGGCTTGTTTGCCAAAAGGAAAGGTAAAGGCTCAGAGAAGCAAAGCAACTTGCCTGAGGCCACACAGCAAGCCAGGAGGGATGTCAGGATTGGAATTGGGTTTTAAGGTCCTGAATCCTCAGTCGTATTCATGAGAGGCATAGGCCAACCCCACGGGGGGCACATCAGATCTCTGCCAGTCCGATCTGCATAGGCAGCACGAGGGGTGGGCGTTTGCAGTTGGTACCACTGCCCGGTGATTCCAAGGGACTCCCCGCAGCATAAGAACAGCAGCTGTGCATGGAGCATGCTTGGTCAGCAGGATGCAATTTTTCTTTCTGACACTGAGGTGTCGGTGCCCTGTGACCTGTCTCCTTAAAGACACCGTCACTGCTCTCCTTGGGAGCTGGACCCAGAGAAGAGGCATTGGTAAGGGGCTTGAACCTCAGAAAAGTCTGGATTTGGACTCACTTCCACCACTTACTAGTCATCTGACCACTGGACTCTGCAGCTGAGCCAGCGCCCTCATCTGCAATGTTTCTGAAGGTGGTCGTGGGAATTGATTATACTAATACAAGGTTTACAAAGAACTTCTGATGACTCCTGGTACACAGACAGTGATGATAACACAGCTCAAACGACACTGGTGATGGGTGTAGTTTAATGCCCTCCCAGTATCCACCAAATCCAACAATACTTAGACCAGCTGAACAGGAGCAGAACATCTGGCTCATTTATTACCTCCCTTTATACAGGTGAAGAAACTGAGGCCAGAGACTAAACATGCAGGCTCCCTTTTCACTGGATGAATTCCATAAATTTGTAATCAATCCTTCCTTCCTCCTTCTCGCCCTCTCCCCTTTCTTCCTATCTCCCTAATATCCTTCCCTGTATCTTTCCTTTCAGATCTCATTCATTCATCATGCTGTATTTACTGAAATACTACTCTATGCTCATCTTAGTACTTTGTTAAGGTTTTATGATTGTGAAGCACACAAATCATTTTCAGATGGCTTAAGAAAAATAAAAGAGACATTTATTGGAATGACATGGTAGTACTTCATGTTATCAACGTGTAGCCAGATAGCTAAGATTTCTATAAGAATGGGAGTGACAAGGGCAGCTCTAGGGCCTCCCACAGCGAGGGTCCATGGGCCTTTGCCCACCATGTTGCCATTATGCTTCACCTCTCACGTTACACCAGTTTCCAAGAGAGACTGTGATTGGTTCAGCCGTCATCATGTGACAATCGTTGGCCCAATCAGCTGTGATGAGCAGGGTTGCATGATGCATCACTTAGGGTGTATCTGGAAGCAGTACCAGCTATTTCCAGAGAGAGAATTCACAAGACGCTGGCATGCAACCCAAAAAGTGCCCATGGGTATATCGTGGGTGGCTGGGATTGAAATGAAAAGTCTACCTCAGGCTGCTGAATATCTGGGGTGGAGGCAGTCACAAGGTGGGGTCCTTAGCAGCTTCACCCATTCAAGCACCAGCATATGCAGGCCCCAAACTATATGATACTTGAAGTATATAAATATGACACTGGCTCAATTCTGTCACTGTAGGACTTGACACTGAGCTTGCCACATAGTCTTGGTACTGCATTAGTCAAGGCATGCTGGGTTCTGCAGCAGTAATAGATTAATCCCTTATCTTAGTGTCTTAAATGAGCAAAGGCACACTTGTCACACACACACTTCCTGTCCAGTGCAGTCAATCACGGATCCATGCAGTCACTCAGGGATCCAAGTTGAAAGAAGTGCCCCATGAGGAGTTGGTTTGTTCCTGCATGAGGGTGGTCACAGGCTCTCTGTTGCAATATGTAGGGGATTTTCCTTCTTTCCGCCTAGTAATAACACATGCCCCAGGTCTCGTGCCAAGCAGGCATCCTCTCTTCTACCCACAACATGGCATGGCTATGACTCCTATCTCCAGATGAGTAATTGGAGGCACAGAAAGGCTATGTCCATTGCCCAATGCACACAGCTAGAAGCAAAAGAACTAGGCTTCAAAACCAAGTCATCAGACCTGGAGCCTGCCCTCCCCATTGGGAGTTACTCATACTCCTGGGAGGCACATCCGCTCTCTCTCATCTGCAGGCTAGAATGATGCAAGCTCAGAAGAGACCAGAGTAGCAAGTTGAGTTGATTATTCCAAGGAGGAGGAGGCCATCAAGGAGAGAAGTGGGGGAAGAGCTGAGGTCTTTGATCTGGATCTTGGGTTCCAGAAACACTTGCTGTCAACGAGCCATCGTTCAGCAAGCTCTCCTCAGTGATACAGGCTGCCATTCCCAGCAAGAGAAGGAGAAGTCAAGCTGTGTCTATAAAAGGGGCGGGGCCCAGAGCCCACCGGAAGTATCCAAACCAGCCAATGACAAGCTGTACCCTGCCCTGCCTTGCGTCTCCCCTGCAGAAGCCCCAGCAAATGCTCTCCTCTGACTTCTACTTTCCCTCCTGACTGTTCAGGGGCTTCCCCATGTGGCCCTGTGTGGGCTATTACCCCTTTTCTTGGGACTATAGCTAATAAACCACCAGTGACGTTAAAGACAAATAAGAAGGGGGCGGGGCAGGTCTTTCTGGAAGAGGTGCAACCTGCAAGGATGAGGACAGTGGAGGCTCCTTGTCCCAGGCCTGGCGTCTTTCTGAGAAAACCATGAACCGGAAGAAAGAGAGTGAGGCGATCCCATGGGGTCCTGCTCCAGAGGGGCAGGTTGTGGGGGAGCCCCCAGCTGTTTCTGACTGAGCCGCGCATCTGCCTGTCAGTGTCCTCCTGTTTGGCGACAAGAACAAATGACTGGAGTGGCGAGGATGGACGAGAGAGGATGTCATGCTTGCAAAGCAGTTGCTGAGACGGGAGATAAGAGCTGGGAATTTTATCGCAGTTAAATCCCACTGATTTTTTCCAGATTAGAAAGAAGACTTCTCATTGGAGGACTTTTCTCTCCCCCTCTGTGCCTATGATGATTCTATGATGATAGCAATAAAAAGGGACTGGCGGTCCCTTATTTTTTAAATAAGGGAAGCTTACGACCTCCTTCTAAAATATGATTTGGCAACTGGGTCACTGGTCTTTGAGATTCTTCCCAGGAAAATCAGTTGTTTCTGTGTTGATGTCTTGGTGGCCAGTCCTGTTTTGGCGGGTCTCTTAGGGATGATGTAACATATAAATGTGTCCAAGGCCCATGTGCACCGTCTTCTGAGTTTCATTTCTCAGACTCAGAAATCCTTTGGACCTCAAGTGCCCGATTCCACATGGATCATACCCAGTAGCCCAGAAACTGGACACAACTTTTTGTGTCAGTTTTTCCTCTAGGCCTGAGAATCCCCTTTTCTGTCTCTACACACGCCACTTGGCAAACTCGTCACCGCCCTTCCCTGTGTGCGTCAGGCGCCCTCTCCTCTGTATAGGTTCTTAACCAAAAGGTGAGGGAGCAGAACGGAAAGCCTGGAAGATGAGACCGAAGTCCTTCCCACCACTGTGTGACACAGAGGAGGAAGAGTAAGAGAGAGTGGACAGCAGAGAGTGTCCTTTCCTGATGTCCGGTAATAGCGTTACACCCCAAGCCCCCCCACTCCCCCACTGTTCTAAGTGGTCTGTGTGGATGAGCTTATTTAGCATGGGTGACCAGATGGCTGGATTTTCTGGCAAACTCATAGCTTACACTCAATGTCTCAGAGAAATCTTTGAGGTCTGTTTTACTCACAGCTTTGTATTCATTTCAGGTGTGCAACATAGTGATTTGATATTGGTGTATATTATGACACCACCACCACCACGGTAACTCCATCTAGCATGCACATAGTGACAAAATAATTTTTTTCTTGTGATGAGAACTTTAAGTTCTACTATCTTAGCAACTTCAAGTATGCAACACAATATTGCTAACTATAGTGCCCATGCTGGCCATGATATCCCCAGGGTTTATTTATAACTGGAAGTTTGTAATTTATTTATCCCCTTCACATATCACCTCCTCACCTCTGGCAACTAGTAATCTATTCTCTGTATCTATGGGTTTGATTGTTTAAAAAAATTCTACACATAATGAGTCACACATACTGTATTTGTTTTTCTTGTTTGACTCCTTTCACTTAGTATAGTGCTGTTGAGGTCCATCCATGTAGATGTTACAAATGGCAAGAATTCATTCCTTTTTCATTTTTTTCATGGCTAAATAATATTCCATTATAGAAAATAATATATATCATATATATCACATATCATATATAATGATCATATACAATAAAAACATATTACATATGATATAGTAACATATATCACATTTCTTCATCCACTCATTCATCAGTGAACACTTACGTTGTTTCCATATCTTGGTTTTTGTAATATTGTAATGAATAGGGAATACAGATATCTTTTCAAATTAGAGTTTTCTTTGGATACCAAGTGTTGGATTACACGGTAGTTCTATTTTGAGTTTTTGAGGACTCTCCATCCTGTTTTCCATAGTAGCTGCATCAATTTACCTTCCCACCAACAGTGCACCAAGGTTCCCTTTTCATCACAACTTCACCAACAGTTTGATAATGGACATTTTGACAGGTGTGAGGTACTAACTCAGTGTGGTTTTGATTTGCCTTTCCATGGTGATTTGTGATGCTGAACATCTACTCATGTACCTGCTAGCCATGGGACATGTCCTTTGCAATAATAGCTATTCAGATATTCTGCCCATTTTTTAATTGGATGGTTGCTTGTCTGTTTTTTGAAACTGAGTTGCGTGTCAGAGCAATTATTAAGCATCACTTTTATTCTCAAGATTTTCCTGGGTTATAAGAAAATTGTGTGTTCACTGACTTGATCCTCACAACTAGTGAAGCACATACTAGACTGGCCCCATTTTACAGGTGAGGAAACTGAGACTCAGGGAAGTGAAGTGACTTGCTTGAAATCACACAGCTCGGAAGAGGTAGAGGTGGGATTTAAACCCAGACAGGTTGGGTCCATTTCATTGAAAGTAGAATAAGAGGAAACATTTTATTTCCAAGGATTAAAGAAGAGCAGGTAAACAGCATGGAAACATCTGAACACCCTGAAATGGCTTTGTAGATATTATGGTGGGCTTGATCCCCTTATCTACTCATTTAACATACATGTGTTAAGTGTGAGTGTGTGCTCCGTGTGCAGGTGTTGTGTTGGGGGCTTATACTGGATCCCACATCCAGAACTTTCTCTTATTTCCCAGTCATCTAACAGAGCAGCAAAAGTGGCCACTTTCTAGACAAACCCAACCTACTTGGGTAACTGCAGAATGAATTTCTAAAAAATAAAGAATTGTTGGCAACAGTACAAATCATAGACTTCACATGGAAAAGGTCACCCACATTTTATTTCCCTTGGGGATAAAAAGATTGGAGGATGTGATCATATCAAGTTCACTTTTTTCTGTGGCAACAACTCCCTCTTTAAATGAGACCTACACCTGAGCGCTTAGCAGAAGCTCCATCTGGGCCACATCAATCATTATGTCACCTTCCCGACTCCTAAAGGCATTTGAGCCTACCATTTCTGGTTTAGCTCCGTCCTATGGTTTTCTTATGTGTGCTTTTTAAAAAATGGCTTCAAATATATGTATTTACTGAGTTTCCTATTTTAACCTGTTTGATCGTGTTTCTTTTTTAGAATAGTTTTATTGATGCTTCTGCTGCCCTATGTTATGTCCAAGGCAGACATTGCTAATCGATCATGACCCTCCTGCCCACTGAGCCTGAAGCTGCCTCTGTTCTCATTGTTTTCCCACACAGCTCCAGGCAGCCACAACTAATCCATCAAAAATGGCACATACCATGAAACCATTTGTTTTTCTGTATTTATTTAAAGATGGAGGGGCATGTTTTGTTCTTCCTCACATATTGCCTGCCCCTCAAGGCAGGTCTAACCCCTAGACTTCCTTAGTGTGGTGGTGATTGACCATCTCTGAGCCCATCTATCTACTGGGCTTCTAGAAAAGGGAAAGAAGGGAAAGAAGGGAAAGAAGGAAACAGCTCCAGGAAAGAGTGCTTCTTTCTCCTTTTGTCTCTTCCTTTTGCAAAAAGAAGAAAAGGAAGAACAATACAAGCCAGCCAAGAGCTCATTAATGCACTTGACCTTCCAAAAGAAAATTAATTCCAATTTCACACCTACTGGCTGTGTTGCTCAGCTTTGTCAAAACGTTGGCATCATTAGAGAGGAGATGACATGGCTTGAGGGCACAAAGAGCCTGCCGCCTCCCCACGCTGGGCTGAGTTAGTAGGAGCTGGCAGGAAGCACTCAGAGGCACCGGCCCTGTCAGCTTTTCACTGTGGATTAGGCTCCCTTCTTCTGGCTCTGGATATTGTTATCACTGTCGAGCTGCCCCTGTGATTCTTACCAGGCTCCCTGACGCTACCCCCTGCAGAGGGGTGGCCTTCCAAGGGCCTTAGGGTGGACGGCTGGGCAGACCATGGGAGGAGGGAGAGGTCACTGGAGAAAGTGCCTCTCCAGGTATCTGTGTATGTGTGTATGAACATGTGTGCGATAGAGTGTGAGCATGTGGCAGGGAACATATGACAACTCAGCGCTGGCCTGTGTGTGCCGATGCCCATGTGTGTGTAACTGGCTGTATAGGTGCATGCATGTGGGGGGCAGTGTGCATGCATGTGTATGTGTTACAGACGCACTTGTGTGGGCACCTAAGAGGGCGTCTTGCATATCTGCACCTGCATGTGTCCATTCCAGTGGATGCACGTGCCGACCTATGCGTTAGTGAGCCATGGGCAGGTGTGCACGTGTGAGTGGTGACACATAGGCATATGTGGTTAGGATGTGTGTGATCATGCATCTGTATGTGATCCACACATGGGATGGTGTGTACAAGTCGAAGTATGTCATTGTGAATGCACATGCAAGTGTACATGTTCGTGTGTCCACATTCATTTGTACATGAGATTGTGCCCCAGGCTACCTGACCCCAGCAAATCTCAAGGCATGTTTGGGCACCAGCAAATCACAGATACCTAACTCCCTCGTACTTCTTTGAATGATGTTGATGTGCTAGCCATTATTGAAAAAAAAAAAGGCAATTATTGTGATGTATCCCAGAGCATTTTAGACTTCTAGACTCATTGCTTTGATTTTAAAAAATTATTTTGAAGTTTATGAGCATTGGAGGGTTGGAGAATTTTCATTACCTGGGGCCTAAATGCACCCTCCCTTACATGTGAACAGATTATGCCTGGGGTGTGTGTGTGTCAGTGTGTGTGTGTGCACCTGCATGTACACATAGTTATCTCTGTGTGTGTTCATATGAACAGTAACTCCTCATATACCTAGCTCTCCGTGTACATTCTTTTCAGGTTTTAGTTTTTTAACTTGCAAATACAAGAAGAGCTTCATTAGGTACCAGTTTAGGGACCAGAGAGAGAGAGATGAGTAAAACCAGGCTCCTGCCCTAGGCGAGGTTTTGTCTTATTTACCAACTGTAAATATTTGGCAGTAGATCCTCATGGTTCTGTGTGGAGAACATGTACAAACTCTGAGAGAAGAGGTCATGATTGATTAGTGATGTCTGCCACAGCCATGGGGTGTGGGGTTGGTGACACGTGTACCATTTAGTTACCAGACTCAAAATATCATAACCCAATGGTTCTTTGTGAACCTGGATTCAATTTCCTCATTTTATAGCTGATGAAACTTTAGCAGAAAAAGAAAAAGAGTTGTTGAAAGCAGGGCTGAGACTCAAATAAAAGAAGTCAGGAGATGTGGGTACAAAATTGAGGAGGTCAAGCCCTCACCTGCATGAGGTCAACCCCTCACCCATGTGACCCCAAAAGTGACAGCTCCTAATAGTGTGTGCTCCGGGTGTCTCATTTGTCTCACTTTTAGCCTCACCCTGGCTTAAAGTGACTTTTTCAAAAATCACCACACCACTCTTAAGAAGAATCACTGCCTTGCTACAGGAAGTTCAGTAACTCTACTTGTTAACATTCATCTGATTAAAAGTAATAAAAATCAACTGAATCTTAGAAAAATGGGCGTCTTTTAGAACTCAAGGGCAGGGAGTCAGAAAGGGCTAAGCAAGCCCTAGAACTGGGACCCGGGAAAGAATCTTCTGTCTCTCATACTTGTTTCCATTGTTCTCTCTGAGCTGAAAGGCTTTCCTGCCTCACCAGTTACCAATTCTGGGCACTGGGGAAATCTTAATTTTCTCACCTATACAATAAGAATGATATTCTTTTCTTGCCTCTCATGGCTAGTAACTTACATATTTTACTCAAGTGGCTGACAAGACAGTAAGACCTCAGTGCATCCTAGCTCTCCTCATCAACACCAGCCCTCCACCCACTTCTTAGAAAGACACTCAGATCAGCCCAGGTTGAGCTAACTCGGAATCAATCAACTATGGCCAGGCTGGGTGCTGGCCTTCTGGGAGCTAATTCCTGCTTCCAGGCACAACTGGTGGTTAAGGAGGTAAGCAAGGTAGACATCCTTGTCTAAATTCTAGAACATTCCATGGTTTGTTTTCACTGGAATAGCACTGAGGACTGTGGCAGGCTTCTTGTCTGCTCCATTTTGGTGAGTTATTAATTAGCTCATTCACCGATAGAAGATCCCCAAAGTGGTTCAATCTGCCTGACCCCAGGTTTTGAGGTTCAGAAAGAGCCTTGATTAGTCTACAACTTGTTCTGATCCAGGAGGGGTAGGGTTTTTTGTGCAGGAGTTGTGGGGAGGGAGAGTACGGTCAGGGTAAGTTTGAAACTTCGGGTGTTGCCGAGTCATGATGGAGGTGGGAAGAGGAGAAACCCAGTGCCCCAGGGAGAATGGGGGAAGGCAAGATGGCCACAGAAGGTAGGAAGGAATCTGGAGTAATGCTTCATGGTCTAACGATGGGGAAGAAGGAAAAGGAAGAGGCGGAAGAGAAAGAGGAAGAAGAGGAGGAGGAGAGGAACGAAAACAATGGTCGTAGGTGATTTTTAAAAAGATGGTGAGGCTGCTGGTGCTGGTGATATTTTGATGAAAGTGAGAAGGATGAAGGTGGTATTTCCGGGAGATCCCCAGCTTCCAGAAAGCCAAGTTCAATGAACACAGACTCTGAAATGGCTTCCTCCCTCTCTGTGCTCTTACCCATAACACACACCTGTGCTCTGCCCCACTCCCGGCCTCCCAGGATAAGAAGAGAAGAAAGGGCACTGGGACCCCTGATAACAATTCGAGTTTTGGTTCAAAGGAGGGTGGTCGGGCTTGGAGAGCTCTGCCCTCAGGTGGAAAACAGGGGTTGGAGGGCAGCAGGTAAATCATTTACCTGGGCAGCTGGGTGGAGGAAATTGCTGATGCCCTATCACCAAGCCAGGAGGTGAGGATGGGGCCATCATAGCACAGGGTTGTCCAGGAGTGGGAAATATGCAGTCACTTCGCATCCAAGGCCGATATGAGCGTCTCCCTTCTTCCTCACCCAGGAAAGTCTGGGGATCACAACTAAATGAGCAGTCCCCTCTTCCCCGTCAAGAGCACCCCGTGTGCATAGGCTGCGCTCACTGTCTCCATGTATTTTGAGGAAGCTACTTTCAGTACATGGAATTGCTGATTTCCCACCATTGTAAGAGTATGAAACTGGCAGTGTCAGACACTCCACTCTTGTCCTTACTGTTATTGTTATTAAATCTCGGACCTTTGGGGGCCTCCCTGGTGGCACAAGGGGTTTAGTCTCAGCACTATGAAGCTATCAGCAGCCACTGCAGCACGAGTTCAATCCCCAGCCAGGGAGCTGACCCATGTGGCACAGCAGACCTCTCCTGTCTCCCCGCTGCTCCCCTCAACAACACTTGAGATTTGTCTGCTCTGCTCCCCACTCTGTCTCTGGTGAATCCTCTCACCCCCCACACCTCTGGCCCACACCCCAGCTGTTGTATGCATGAATAAATAAATCTTAAAAACTAATAAATATATCTTGGACCCTGCTCCTACAGACTGTCGGGGAATGAAAGGGACCAGAGGAAGCAAACGCTTGTCCAGTACATTATTATTATTATTATTATTATTATTATTATTATTATTATTATTATTATTATTATTATTACTATTATTCTGGCCGCTTCTTCGATTGCTGGTTCCTTGGCCAGAGGGCTCACTCACTAGCCGTTCCTGGCTATGTACCTGGCAGAGCGCAGGTGCACCCAGTGGCCCCGACCTCACCTTTTGCACATCTGGGTGTCTTGCCCTTCTTTGGAGGTTGCAGCTTGAGACTGGCCCCCGCCCTACCTGCCTCTCCACGAACTTCAAGCTCAGCCCCCAGCACACAGTAGGTGCTTCCAATGTGGTTGAATGAAAGGGCATTGGGAAGAACAGTGGGGACTCTGAAGGCGCCCATTGGGGGTGCTCAGGGAGTACGTCAGAGGGAAGCGGGGCTGGAGCCCAGACGCTCACATTTGTTTCCAAGTCTGGTTTGGGGTGTGGGGAGAGGGGAGGTAGGATCTGTTTTTATTTCCTGTCGCTTTGGTCTGATTTTCACTGTATCGCCTTCCCTGGAAGGGAAGGGGCCCCTCAGGTGAATGGCGAGGAACCCCAGATCAGGTCTGGCTTACATTCTCCTAACTTACTCATATTACCGGCGGATGCCACCGCACAGGCCAGCTCATTGTGTGCAAAGTCCCCCAAGAATCGCGGTGGACCCTGGACTGTCCCAACTCCCCCGCCCCAAACAAACCCCCGAGCATAACAGCCAAGAATTCCCTAAAGTGAGTGACCCCAAGCACACCAAAGGCGCACAAAAGGCAAAAACTAACAGCTTTCCTTCATTCTCCTGACGCCCGCGATGCAGCGCCATAAAGCACTTGATTTAGGATATTAAATACCGATGGTGATGAGAACGTCATGTAAGATTTGCTTTGCGACGTCTTTCTTCTCAAACTGTCATTAAAAGTGATTTATAGGCGAGCCCAAGTCTAAGGAACAACATGATTAGAATTGAGGGTTGGGGAGATCGAGTTTCCAGGGCAGCCTGGCCCGGGGTCCCGCGGCCCAGCCGGGCGGAGGCTGCATCCGACGCGGGCAGGGCGCGCAGGCGCGAAGGAACATGCGCTCCTTGCAAGCTGGAAACAATGAACCGTTGTCGGACGCTGAGGACTGCGGCTCCAAAGGGTGGGCTCCAGACAGCGGGGTGGAGGACTCTCCTTCCCCGGGAGCCTGGGAAGCGAAGTCTCCCCCACACGGAGCAGTTCCAAACTAGACTTGAAATTAGGGGATGCTGTTAGATTCTTACGTCATGAGGACATAAGTCTTTTGCATTTTACCTTTACTATGTGCCTGACACTTGCGGCAGCCGTAGTGTTATCGTTCTGCCTTGATCTTTCCTCCTCAAGAAAACACAGTAGTTTGTAATTGATGTTAACATGAGCTAACTATAAGCCTATTTTAATTTCTTAAAGGAGGGAAAATAGGAAGGAAGGAAGAAGTGAGAGAGGGGGAAGGAAGAGAAAGAGGTAAAGAGGGAAGGAAGGAAAGAAGAGAGGGAAGAGGAAGGGAGAGGGAGAAGGGAAAGATGGAGAGAGAAAGAAAGGAAAAAAGGGAGCATGAGAGCGAAGGAGGAAGGAAGATAGGAAAATCTTAGTGATGTTTCATAGATTACAAAGTCCTTGCAAAACATTGTAGCCAACTGGTCTACATCAGGGTCTCAGGACACAGACCCTAAAAACCATTGCCCTGGTTTGCTCTGGATGATCTTAGCAACAAAGGTCTTCAAAGGATTAATTTGTACTCATCCCAAACCCTACCCCTACCGCACTTCCTTGTTCCATGTAATCAAGCCTGTCCCCCCTGCAAATTCTAAGTGTCACAAGGCCAGGAACCAAGTGTTCCTTGTTCCCTGTTGTATCTCCGGTACCACACATGTGGAAACTTCCATGAAATGTTTGATGCATGAGCCAAATCAGTAGAGATGATGAAAGATGGAAATGTTTGAAGCAAGGAAAGAGAAAAAGAGGCAAAAAACAATCTATCTGGGACCGCAGTCAGAATCTAGCCACAGACTTGTTTTGTGTCTCTTGTTCTGTGCTTGCATCAGTCACCATAGGTTTGATCTGCTGCAGTAACAAGCAGCCCCCACCTTTACAAGTGTAAATAACAGTTTTTTCTTGCTTGTGCAGCAGGTCGATTGTTTTTTCTGCCAGTGGGACCAGTAAGGGTTACCCAGTTCATTTGTTCAGAATCCCAGTGGGGGTCCTCATGTGTTTCAGCAATGGGAGGACTCTGGAGAACTGTGCCTTGGTTTTTATAGTTTCCACCTGGAAGTGATGTGTGTCATCTCAGAAGGCCACATCCAGCTTCAAGTGGGCAAAGAAAGTACAAGCCCACCTTACGCCTGGGCAGTCAGTTCAAAACATACTTGGGAAACAACACTGATGACAAACACAAGTCAAAGTGCAGTTGACTCTGGAACAACAGGTTTGAATCTCGTGGGTTCTCATATATAGATTTTCCTGTAAACAGATGACTACACATATGATATCCATAAATACAGTCCAGCTCTGTCAGTGTTTTTTCTTCTTTATGATTTTCTTAATAACATTTTATTTTCTCTGGCTTATTTGATTGTAAGAATACAGTATGTAATATATATAATGTATAAAATATGTGTTAATCCAAAAATTAATTCAAAACGGATCATCAAAGGCTTGGATGGAAGACCTGAAACCATAAAATACATAGAAGGAACATAGGGAAAACATGCTGAGACCTTGGATGCAGAGATGTTTGGGGGGTTTGCCTCCAACAGTAAGGGAAGCAAAAGCAAAAATAAACAAATGGTACTACATCAAATTAAAAAGCTTCTGCACAGTGAAAGGAGCCATCATTAAAACAAATAGGTACTCTACCAGATGGGAGAAAATATTTGCACATCCTGCATCCAACATGGGGCTAATATTCAAGATCTACAAAGAACTCATACAACTCACAACAAGAAAACAAAGAACTTAGTCAAAAACAGACACTTCTCCGAAGAAGAGATACAGATGCTAACAAGCATATGAAAAAAAAAATGCTCAACATTATTTATAATCAAGGAAATGCAAATTAAAATCATAATGAAGTACCACCTCAGACCTCGTACACTGCTGGTGGACATGTAGTCTGATCCAGCCCCTATGGAAAACAGTTGTGGGGGGGGAGTTCTCACAATATTCAAAATAGATCTACTGTATGATCCAAAAATTCCACTCCTAGATATTTCCCCCCAAAATGGAAAAACACTGATTTCAAGGGATATATGCACCCCTATGCTCATTACATATCTATTTACAACAGCCAAGGTATGGAAGCAACCTAAGCAATCAACAACAGATGAATGTATAAAAAAGATGTGGTACATGTATCCGATGGAATACTACTTAGCTCTTAAAAATTATGAACTCTAGCTGATTATGACAACATGGATGAAGCTGGAAGGGGTTATACTAAGTGACATGAGTCAGGAGAAAGACAAATATTGGATGATTTCACTCACATGTGGAATATAAAGAAACCGAGTAACAGAATAGAGAAAAGCAAGTCAAAACAAGAAATCTTACTGCAAAACTGAGGCTACCAGAGGGGGATGGGAGTAAGAAAATGGGGAGGGGGTGACTCATTGACTCTGATGGAGTATTGTGGGTTCTTAGTGGTGGGCATGGTTTGGTAGCTTATATTTGAAGATGTGTAAACCTATTCCCCTAAAAAATATAGTGTCAACATGACCTTAATAAAAAGAATTTAATTAAAAAAGAAATAAGTAAAAGTAAGTGAATAAATAGTAACCACACACCCCCAAATGTTATGTTTTTAAAGGCAAGACCTGCATTATTTCTCTGCCATTCTTCTTTTCTTTTCTTTAAAAAAATATTTATTTATTTCTGCATACAAGAGCTGGGGTGTAGGCCAGAGGTGTGTGTGTGGGTGGGGGGTGGTGGTGAGAGGATTCACCAGAGACAGAGTGGGAAGCAGAACAGGCAGATGGATCGAAATACACTGCTGAGGAGAGCAGCAGGCGAGACAGGAGAGGTCTGCTGTGCCATGTGGGAAGCTCCCTGGCCAGGGATGGAACTCGTGCTGCAGTGGCTGCCGATAGCTTCATAGTGCTGAGACTTGAGCCATTGCACCACCAGGCAGGCCCCCAAAATAAATGTTAATCTATTGTTTTTGTTATGGGTAAGACTTCCAGTCAACAGTAGGTTACTAGTAATTAACTTTGGGTTACCCATGGGGTTTTGACTGTTTGGGTGGGAAGGGTGTGAACTGGGATATTCACCCAGTTGTAGTTAATTTGCTACAACTACTTTAGAGTCAAATATTTCATATGAACACAGGTACCTGACATCTCCACACAGAACTGGCAGATCTGGCATCATGGACCTCCCTGAGTCCAGCAGTGACTGCCCTGTGGAAGGGGCATCTCCAGTTTGCTTCCCACCCACCTGGCCCCCACGCCCCCATTTAGGCTTGGCGCCTGGCGCCTGGGGAATTTGGTGTACAGACTTCTGGTTTACGGTGAAAGTGGCCACTCGCGCGTGCTCGGGCATTGTGTCTCCATCCCCGATGTGCTGTAGTCTATTCCCATGCAGAGGTGAGCTAAGGGGAGGGGACAAGTTCTAATTCAGGGTCTTTGTCTTCTGCTTGACAGAATCCCACTTTCGAGTCTAGGAACTCACGATTCTGTTTATTTACTGTTTGATGTACAGGTTGTTGGGGGTTGCTGGGAACCAAAAAAGCCTATAGCCTAATCCTCAGAAGTAAGAGCTTGAGTTTTATTTGGGAAAGGGGTCTTTGCAGATGCAATTAAGTTAAGGCAGAAGCAATCTGGATGACCAGGTGTGCACTAAACCTATTAAGGTCCTCTAAAATGCAGACAGAGGGGCCTCCCTGGTGGCACAAGGCTTTAAGTCTCAGCACTGTGAAGCTATCTGCAGCCACTGCAGCACGAGTTCGACTCCCAGCCAGGGAGCTTCCCACATGGCACAGCAGACCCCTCCTGTCTCACCCGCTGCTCCCCTCAGCAGTGTATTTCAGTGGATCTGCCTGTTCTGCTCCCTACTCTGTCTCTGGTGAATCCTCTCACCTGCCCACACCCCAGCTCTTGTATGCATAAATAAATCTTAAAAAAACAAACCTGCAGACAGAGAGGGCCATGTGGCCAGGGAGGATAAGACTAGAGTGATGTAGCCATGAGCCCAGGGAGCCGACTGCCAGCAGAAGCTGCAAGCAGCAAACATGAACCTTTGTGGGGAGCAGGGCCCCGCTGACACCTTGACTTCGGACTTCTGGCCTCCAGGCTATGAGAAAATCAATGCCTGTTGTTTGGAGGCCCCCCAGTTTGAGCTAACCCATGTTCTAACTTCGTTTTCATGCAACACAGGAAGGCCAGGGGCCTGCCCCTTAATGACGGATGCGGCCTGTTTTTACCGCAAAGCTCTTTCTGACCCCCCGATGGTCCCTTCCAAGTGTGGGTGCCCAGTGAGAGTTCCCTGGCTGTCAGATCAGAACCAGGAAGTTCAGAGACTCTGAATGGAAACGGTTTCCAACCCCAGGGCCTCCTCACTCTGTATCTTGGTTTCCTCTTCTGTAAAATGGGCACAAAGTCGTTTTGTAGGTCTGGCTGAGAGTTCCGTGGGCGAGTGTGTCTGAAGCTCTAAGCAGAGTGCTGGCATTCAGTACCTGCTAGCAATTATCGCTCTTATGGGACCAATTTGAGAAATATAATTATTGAAAATCTACATTAACTCATCTAGCTTAATTGAGTTTAGTAAATTCTTCTGTGATGCTGTGCAATGCTGAGCTAGGTAGGACCCCGCAGGCGCCTGGGTAAGGTCTTCAGCCTGGATAACTGCATAGTTTAAATGGTACTGCCAAGCTTGGGCCAGAGCTTTGCCAGAGCAGCTGACTGGTTCAGGCTGGGGGAGAATCTAGGTTTGAGTTTAGTTCAGTAGAAAGAAAAGGGCCACATCTTAGCCGAAGCCCCATCAGAAGCATCCAGAGAGTAAAAGTACTTCCATATTTCTCTTCAACAATCCAGATGGCAAGAAATGTAAAATCAAACCTATTACGAGAAGACAGAAGAAACACATTTAAATGGCTGTTTTCATCTATGCGTAGCATGACACTGATGAAAATGTGAATTATGGTTGCTAAAAGGAGGATCTTTCACCAAGAGATGTCTTTGGTTACACGGTTCAACATTCTTATTTCGGTCCAACACTCGAAGAAAGTCCATGTGACATGTTCATGTCTTGATTGGTTTGGGAAGCTGAGGGGCTGAATCAAAGGCTGTTAAAAGTCCTTTTCTCCTCTTGGCCTTAAAAAGAAATCTCCTCATTTGTACATCACATCAGGTCTCAGCATTCCAGTTGCCACCTATCTTTATCCCTTGGAAAAACGGGCCTCTAAATTACCCCCATGCACGAGCCCGTCTGGCCCTACCCACTGATTTTTTTCTGTCCCCGGTGGTATATGTCCAGGACGTGGATGAATGTGTTGCTTTCTCTGGAATAAAGCCAGCCCCGAACATGCGACAGATTCCACTCTAGCCAGCCTGCCACGCCACTCAAAGATGTCTTCCACTCTTCCGATTGGTTTGCAGGGGTACCCCAAGCCTAGCTAAACTGAATTCCGCCTTTCTTCTCCCCAGGGAGAGGAGAAGCCTGCCTGTCCCTCATCTTCCCGATCCCTCTTCCTCTCCGCTGTCTGGGACCCACTCTCTTGCGGCAAACAGAGCAATCACCAGGTCCTTCGAGCAAGTTCTGCTTGAGACGACGGGGTGTGTTTTTCATTTGAAATGAGTCCACATCTGGGACTCACTTAACTTGATTTGGGAAGTCCTGTGTTTCTGATCCAAAAAAACAAGACACAAAAAATTTTGTGAAAATAAGTCAGATTTTTCCCCCTTTTGGTGTGGATTGATTTTCCTTCCATTAGGTTTAGCTTATAAAGGAGAAAAGAAGAGAGGGGGAGAGAGAGAACAATGAGTGCAGAATCGTGGCTTCAGTGCCGCCTTCCCTCCTGAGTGATGGAGCCTTACCCGTGTGCCCTGATTGAATTATTCCACTTGCATTGAGAGACAGAAAGCAAGGACGCAGCCCTCTTCCTGATTGCTGTCCCTTTGGGTTTCCTGCCCAGGAAAAATGGTGCAGGATGAAGTGAAGGCTATTAGAAACCACAAAGAAGCAAAACCTGCTTGTGGATTTGGCTGGTCTCAATTACCAGGGTAAATACTTGGGACTTTATTCCATGGTCCTGGAGAATCTGGGAGGATATAAAGATATAGAAAATAGCCTGCTCACCTACTTGCTGGGATATACAGATATTGGACCCCATTTTAGAAAATCCAGATGTAAAATTAGATGCATGTGGGGTGATCTATTCAGGTGATCATTTACATTATAAAAAATTCATTTTTCCCTTCAGAAACACATGATTTTTTTCAACTAGCAAAACTCTCTACTTAATATTTTACCAAAAATTTTATATATTCATTCACTGGCATTTGTTAATAGCTAAATCCACCACTCAATTTTTTTTAAAGATTTTTTTTATTTTTGCACACAGAGCTGGGGTGTAGGCCAGAGGTGTGGGGCGGTGATTGGGGAGCAGAACAAGCAGATCTACAAGAATCCACTGCTGAGGGGAGCAGTGGGTGAGACAGGAGATATCTGCTGTGCCATGTGGGAAACTCCTTGGCTGGGGGTCGAACTCGAGCTGCAGTGGCTGCAGACAGCCTCATAGGCTGAGACTCAACCACTTGCGCCACCAGGGAGGCCCTTCACTCAAAATTTTATTTAATTTTCCCCAAATGAGTGATACATATTCTTTTAATTTATTGAATAGTTTTCAAAACAGCTAACTCCTCTACTTAAATTTTAACCTAATTTTCAAAGAAAATGACTGATGCATAGTTTTAAAGAAATTTTCCCAAAGTGGCAAATTTGGAGGTGCTGAGTCACAGCAGTTGAGTCGTATCTTTGGTTTAAAACAAGAACAAACACAGAAATTGCAATTGTGTGAAAAATACACACACATACACACACACACACACACACGTGCAGCCACGTACACACACATTTCAGGTATAATCTGCCTGAATTGTGCATGTTGAAATCCTCATTCCCTAACAAATCATAGCTCACTTGGGGTGGGAAGTTTATGTATTGCTATGACACAGAATAATTATACTCATTTTTTAATATTATTGAATGGGCAGGGTAGAAGTGCCAGGCCTGCAAATAAACTACAACCTCTGGCATGACTCAGGCCTGAGTTCAAATTACAGTGGTACTAGCTACTACCTTCTGTCATCATGGCAAAGTTAATTCATCTCATACATAGTGATAATATTTATGTAATAGGGCCCTTTCAAGAGTGAAATGAGCTAAGACACGTAATAGGATAACCAGTATTTGATACATTTTTAAAAGTTATTTTAGAATCAGGATTTTGGTTAAATATGATGAAATAATGTATTTAAGCATTTAGCAGAATTCCTGGAACTCAATAAATATTCAATAATGTTTAAGGACCCAGCCAAAGAAATAATCAACACAGACATTCTGAGTACATTTAATGGAAAACAAGGGTTACATCAGCTAAAACAAGCCTGTAATTAGGACAGGAAATAGCAGAGTTTAAGTTCCTTCACCAAGAGAACTGAATTTCACTTTTGCGGGAGAACCAAAATTTCAAACTGCCTTAGATCAGCTTTGGGAAGTAAACCAACCAGTCACCAGGCCAGGAGGACTTTTCAAATGTTCGGGATAGTAATATTTTCAACTAATATTTGTTAAATGTTTCATGTGTGTTTTATTGTTGTAAGCTCTTGACATGTATGTTGGTGAGATGCGTGTCCATGCAGACAGGAGTCCCAAGAGGCAGTTATTGTCACCAGCTTCATTTTACACATAAGGACACCAAGACACAGATCAGTTTGGTTATGCACAAACGCACCCCAGGGACAGAGCTGGAACAAACCGAGGTGCCTGCACTTAACTGTTCCCTTTCCTTCCTCTCATGTATCTGCTCTGTGATACACTGCCTTAAATAGAGCCCTTACACTCTATCTAAAAGCAGCAGCCACCATAACACTAACATTCTAGGGAACTGAGGCAGAGAAAGGAGAAGCCAGCCCACCTCTGGAAGCCATTATGGATGAGCTGTTTGAAAGTGCTTTGATGAGAGGCAATAGCTGCAGCCAATAGGAAAACTCAATGATGAACCAAAAAAAAAAAAAAAAGTCCAATAGTCCAATAAGAGGACGCCATACTGAATGGGTATAAAGGACAAACTTGTCCAATAGGTGTACTCCATACTGGATGGTACTGAATTAGTCCAATAGGAGTGCTGTATACTAAATGCTGCAAATCTAGCCAATCCAATTATCTCTTGTAGGACTTTATTTGGGGATTTTTGATGAATAAAGCAAGGGTGCTTATTTGAGCTCAAATCAATTTTGATAATGCTGACTTACAGCTTTTTGCAGATAATGGTTCATTTTCAGGGTCTGTTATGTGCTAGGCATGGGCTAGGCCCTTGGGAGAGGATATGGAGCCAAGCTCTTTGAGTTCTCCCCTCTAGGAGTCTGTAGTCTAGTGGGAGAGACATAATTTGAAAACTTTCTCAATGATGTAATTAAGTTTTTTGGCAAGCGCATTTGAAGGAGGAGTCTAGGTCACCGTAAAAGTATAAATATCCAGTGGTGACACTTAAAATATTTAACCAGGGGTTTAAGTGTAGCCTATGAACAATTAAAACCAATGAGGGATTTAACCCATTCAGGATGGGTCCCTTCTGGTGGGGGGTGGGGGTGGGACTGCTTTTCAGGCAGCAGGGGGCAAGGAGCGGTCTCTTGAGGAAATAAACTTAATTTTTAAAAAGTTAAATTTAATTTTGAGGTCACTGAGAAGTGACATGGAGAATTCGCGAGTTCCCTTCACCCACGTGCCCCCAGTAACCACATGGTACCCGGCGATGGCACAGATCACAACTGGAGAGCTGGAGAACTTTCCAGATAAACTTTCCTTACGGTTTTGCAAGTACACGGAGCAAAAGCTAGAATTTAAAGAAGAGGAGACAGCAGAGAAGCAAGAGTCATTTTCTTCTGGTTTGTCCAACATTTACCCTGACATCAAATACCGTTAGCGTTTTCCTCATATTCTTCTCAGATAGTCGATTGATTCACATATGCTCGTGTGTGTGTGTGTGATGTGTGTGCACTGTATGTGCATGTATGTGTGTGGATGATGTGTATGCGTGCGTGAGGTGTGTGTAATCCATGTGTGTGAGCTGTGTATGTGTGCTTTTCCTCCACACAGGCGAGAGCATTTTGTGACCACCATCCCGCATCCTGTTTCTTTTCATTGTATTGTATCTTGGAGAGCACTTTCGAGAAGAAAGGTACTTAGCGGATGAGTCCAAGGGACCTGAAAACTGGTGACAAGACGTCCCCGGCCGAGGAAACCACGTGAGCCCAGGTCCAGGGACAAGCAAGCGACCTGTCCTGTCCTCCAAGAAAAGGCGGGAGGGGCTGTGGCTACAGACGGCAGGAGGGGCCAGGGGAGAGAAGGCTGCTTCTCAGAGTCCCCTGTTGTGTTTGGTCAAGGTTTTCATGTGGTCCATCGCTGAGGCCCAAAGTCGCCCATGGGGACAAGGACACCTCTCATGTCAAGCTTCCGGCTCAGCCCTGCAGCCCATGCACTGCCCTCACGCTGAGGCGGTGGGCCTCCACAGGCCTGCGCGAGCAACGGGAACTGCGGGCTTACTCCAGTCCCCATTCTGGCGGGTCTTCCCAGACAGCTAAGGCTGAGGAAAAAGAGGAATGGTGGGAGACAGCTATTCTTAACTTCTTTCCCCTCTGATTTGCAAGAGACAGCAAGACAGAAAAATATGCCTCTGATTATGACCCCTCTGTGCTTCCTAAAAGCTTCTTTCTGAACTTTTAAGTCTCCTCAGGTTTCAAGTCCTCTCTTTTCCTTTCCCCTGTTCTTTTTTGCCTGTATTTAAACTAATCTAAGAAAGCTATAAAAAACCTCTGACACTATAAATTCCCCTGTAAACCCTGGTTTATAGGTTTAATTGCCCCTTTTTTACAGCGCTGCATGCCTGGGTCCTGAAACACTTCAGTTTTGCAGGACAAGTTCAAATTCATAGCAAGAGTCTGGCCCCCCCCAGGATGGGGTTTTGAACTCTGGGAGCCCACCAGGCACCTGGCCTGGCCCTGGCTGAAGGCCCTGGCCTTCGCAGGCAGCTCAAGTTGCCCGGGATCAAAATAAGACTTATTGTTAAGTGAGAAAGCTGCCAAAACCTTAGAGAATGCCAGGTCCTCTGAAGTCCCCTGATGGTCCAGAATGTGTCTAGGTAGAGAAATTCGAATAAAAGCAACATCAGCACTGAAGCCATCACTGAACACGGAGTGGTAGCAACTCTGAATGCATTTTACACCATGGGCTGGGACCACCATTACTTACTTCAAGGCTCAGAGATGGTCGTCATTTTCCTGAGCTCACACAGCAGGACAGGGAGTCCAATGAGAAGAACAAGGCACTTGTCTTAGACACAAACCAGAGGCTTCAGCAATCAAGATAAATAGCAGTTAAATGCTAAGATATTTGAGCTAAATCGAGCTGTTCTCAGCGGGCTGACCACTTGTTTTTGTAAATAAAGTTTTATTGAAACCAGGGCCGGGATTAATAGGAGTCAAGTGAGGCTGAGTTGGTCAGAGGCAGGGCTGGAGCCCATCTTTCTTTAAATTTTTGAAATGTACTCATCATGGCTTCCTTGCATTTATTTTGATTTTTTTAAGAGTCTGCAGTGAAATACTATTTATCTCAATGATAGATTTTTTTGGTACCCGCTTAAATTTCACAGCAAACTGAGTGTGTCACTTGCCCCCACCCTCTAGTCCCCACCCAGTCACAGGAAGGGAGCATGGATGCCATGTGGCAGCTTGTTCATCCAGCTGACTTCCAGGGGGATTAAGGGTTGTACCCAGGAGGCCGCAGCTCCTCCCAAGACAGTTACTGCAGCTTGCAGAGCAGTGCCAAGTCGGGGCACGTCCTCTCTGCAGATCTCAGCTGCTGGGCCAGAGAGGGGCCAGGCTCAGGGATAAAACTGCCTCAGGAACATTCAAGGGCAACAGGTGAGTGGCCCAGTTTTTCGTGCACCACTGTTCTCAGCACCTTCAGGTCTCTCCTACACTTGTGGGGGGCCCTCGCCCCTTAGTATGCCTGCATTCATTCAACAGATTCTCTCGGAAGGCCTGTACTTCCAAATGGCCCTCTAGATGCAGGAGCTACAAGGGGTGGGGGGGAACAGATTAAAATCGTGCCCTTGGAAATTAAGTTCTATTTAAGGCGAGAGAGAGACACAACAATGGATGTGTGATGTAGGATAAGAAGTACAATAGCACAGGTGGTTTTGGAAATGCTTGTATAAAAGGGGCGGCACTGATTCTGCTTCTCCGAGGTATCTGGAAGAGTGGAGGAGCATGGGGCAGTGGGACTCGTGATTCAGTGGGTATAAAATCTCAGTTGTGCCATGTGGACATGTTCTAGAAGGCTGCCGGTCAGACTGTGTCTAACAGGACAATTGGGTGCCCTTCAGAATGCAGTAAGG
>PVIJ01000238.1:279589-301040 GCA_004024925.1 Scalopus aquaticus | reverse complement strand
GACTTTAAGCCCTGCACCACCAGGGAGACCTAATGCCTGTCTTTTCCATCAGCTGGCAAATTCCAAGCGTCAGGTCCACGGTCAGGCTTGCTGAGACTCAACGTCCAAGCCCATCGCCAACCTGCACCCAGCAGGACTTCAATGTTCACTATGCGCACACGCAACTGTGTCCTCTTATGTAGCCCTTTAACCTCGCTGAGCTGAAGGGACCCTAAATGGAGATCAAATGGTGAGCAATTTGGTTTCAAAGGGCCCCTGCCACTTTACTGTGATTGTGTGATACCATCAAGGCTAGTTAGGGAGGACACAGTATATTGGCGTCTGCCCAAGGCCTGGGGCTCACGGGCGCCGAGAGGAGATGTATTCCTCCTGCCCACTGAGCCGGGGAAATGGAGGGCGGGCTGGTCTTTTCATCTCAGCCGAGAGATCGGAATCTCCGACAACGCCAGAGGTTATCCGCTCTCCCTGATTAGTCTGCCTGGAGACTTGGGAGCCACGAGAACAGCCTGAATAGCCCCCACATGTGAGGCTTCCCCCGGCATCACTGTCCAGCTCCGGGCCTGAATCTGCTTAGAGATAGTGACTTCACTGCCAGGCGTCACAGGCATTGGAAGGTGGGCGTGGACAGTTGGAAGGAAAGTTGAGTTCCTAGTGTTGAGAGACCCCCAGGCTGGGAAAATGGGGCTGAAAAAGGATCACAGAGACTTACCTACCAGCTACTTCAGGTGGAGGCAGCATGTTCTCTGACAGCCCGGGTGAGGGCCTGGGTCTTTGCCACTGGCTTCCTGCCATGTCTGAATTATAGTGGACAGAAGCAAACTAGGCCCCCAGGCCTGGTTCCCAGTGTGCAAGGAGGCAGATTACCTCCCTGTGGGGGAGAATTCCACAGTCACTCTAAGCTGAATAACGATGGCAGTTCTTTATCTTTAGCAATGAGGCCTCCCTCTAACTGTGATCTAGGACTTGTTCTCATGTCAGGAGATGGGCCTATGGAGACCTTTTCAATATGACTTAGGAGCAGCCCAGGGCTTCCCTTACAGAACAAAACCAAAATGGGCCCTCACGCTGGAGTCCTGTGGCTCAGCGAGAAGGTTCTAGAAGTAGGCAGGCTCGGGCTGAGTGCTGGGGTGCTGCTTGCTGACCATGAGTGGCGATCAGGTTACTTGTGTCTCAGAGTCTGTTTCTTCAACTAGGCAGTGGTCGCGATGATGACAGCTGTACCTCCTCGTGTCTGCTTGGAGAATTGGGGGATAGAGGCTGCCAAGGCCTGGCCCCCATTTCAGCAATTTGCACACATCAGCCATTATAATTGGTATTTTCCACTGTCTGTCTCTGCCTTTCATGCTTGACTACTGTTCTCTTCCCTTTCTTCTCTTCCTGAGCCAGGCCCTCCATCCCATAGTATTTCTCCAACAAGACCCAATTCTAAGCAAGAGCTGCCACCTTGCATCAAGTGTCACCCCCTCCTTTGCAAAGCCTTGCTAGCTTTTCAAGGTCCAGTCTGAGGTTGCTCTGAGGAATGAGCAAATGGCACTTATTCAAGAACCTGGCATGCATTAGGAGCTTAATACATGATTTGGTGAAACTGTTGACTCTAAAACGAAAGCCTTACAAGAAATCTGTAGCATTTCCTGTGACTTCCCAAAGCAAGACTTCTAGAAATTTTGCGATTAAAGATTATTTCCCTAGGAGAAATAAATGTGACATTAAATGCAAATGATGGTTTAGAGCTGATTATTTATTTTGCAATGGGCTATATTTAGTCACTTACACCTTAGTGTGAGTTAGTTTCTCCACTTTACACTGACAAGTATCTTAGGTTTAACTTATAAATTGTAGCATATATTGTAGTGGAGAGATAGGGCAAGAATGAGAAGTTGGTGAAGTGAGAGGGTGAGAAATCAGGAGGCCATAGGAATGTGCTGAAAGAGAATGTACAAAAGCCAGAAGAGCAAACTTCTCTCATGATTTTGGCTCATAGGTAACTCATGTGTTTGTTGAATGAATAACTGATTGCCCTCAAACTTATCCCTATACTTTCTCTTTAGCTTTGAACCTGGTGGTTAACTGTTTCCAATGACTGCATATCTGTCCTTTCTTAGCTTTTTTACAGCATTGTTCAAGTTCCAGTTCCCTCCAGAATTTCCCACCGATGTAGGCTCCCAAGAGTAAGGGAATGTGTCTTGTTTACTTCCTTGAACTCAGTCCATCTTGCAGTGACTGTCATATTGATTTAGTTGGTGCTCACTGAATATTGGTTGAATATTCAACCTGTTCTTTCACCAACTTCTGTTGGTGGTTTCCACTGCTGTTCTCCTGTGCCCATTTTACAAGACCCAACCTAACTGACTCCCTTTGCCTATTGAATCTCAGATCCAGAACTTGCTGGCTTCAAAGTGAATAGTGCTCTCCACGTGTTTTCCGAGACGTCTTCAAAAACCTCCGTTTGCTCTTGTCACTATCTCTTTGGTTTAACCAATACTTGCAAGAGTCGGGGCTCTCTTTGCTCCACTTCGTGCATGAGTAATTGCTTCTTGGGAGTTTTCACCTTTTTTTTTTTTTTTTTCTTTAAGAGCAAGAACAGAGAGAATGCCAGCAGGCCCCGTTGAAGCCATTTCTCTGGGAATATTTGCCTTTGCCACCCAGATCTAAGTGGGGACCACATGTCCGTTAACCTCCGCCCCTTTTGGGCATTTTATATAAGTCTTTTCCCTGCAAAAGCCTGAATACCGGTTGGGTGCGGGATTGGAGTCACACGGAGGGGCTCTGGCCAGGCTGTAGACTTCCTGCCAGTCTAAGATGCATTCACTTGTTCTCTTCATTCTGCAAACATTTATGGAGCATGTGCTTTGGGCAGTTGGTTTTGGCCCCATGGACTTAGCACTGGAGGTATCGTGGGTCTATGTTAGTGGACTGGGCCCAAACTCTGTCCTTCCATTGCTCTCTGTCGAATTCAGACAGTTGAGAGCAGTGATGATTCATCATGACGAACGGGCTGGCTGAGCATCTTGGAGACCATCCCATAGACTGAGTGCCCCTGGGTGCCAGAAATTGTACACCTTCCTTTTCACAATTTCTCTGACTTTGGCTTTCCCATCCAACCATTGGGGGACCCCAGAGGACTTAGTCATGACGATGTTGTGAGAAGTGAAAGGATTTTCACGGTAAAGCATGAAGAAGAGATGGTGGCAAGTTCACCTGTTAGCTCGCTTCATTGATTTTTGATCCTTCTTCATTTTACAGATGAAGAATCTGAGGCTCAGAGCACTTAAATGATTTGTCCAGAAGGCACCTAAGAGCATGATGACTTCTGGAGGTTTCTAAGACCCGCCTTTATGGGCCACAAGCCTGAGACAAATTATTGAAGACAAAACTTCCTCCACTCACACTTGAGCAAAACTGCTCCAGAATTCACTCTTCAGGAATGGGGTGGAGGGTAGAATAGTCAAATCTAGTCCAGGGGTAGGGTGGGGACCTCTCCTTGGGCCCCCCTCAACCCCAACTAGGTTTTTTGTCTTGTTTTTCTCCTTCTCCTGAGCTCTCTCAACTCTACAAAACCAGAAAACCCATTTACAAGTAATAGGTTTTCTTCCACGTCTTCTGGATTCAAGGTGGGTAAGAAATCGGAGTGAGATAAATGATTCAGAGTCCCCGAACACAATCACTGGGCCTGTGGTTTGGAGAGGATCTAACAGCTGTGAGTGAGACCTCAGGCCTGAGCCAAACCCCGTCCCGCTTGCAGTTTGGAGAGACCACAAGTGCAATTTATCTGAAAACACGGGAAGAAGCCTCCATCTCCCTCCTGCCAACTGGGACCCCAGCAATGGAAATGTTGAGGCTGGGCCTGACTCTCTCCCAGACACACTGACCGCGCACCCCGCAGCCGACACACCGGCCAAAGAAGAGCCCCACCCCTTCAAGTCCCTTTGACCCTCCCTGCCCCGTTCCCTCCTCCCTGCCAAGAAAAACAGTCAAACAGACACCACTCTCTTACAGTACAGACACCCTCGTGCCACATAATGACATGCGGGGCAAAAGCCAGCAGCCAACTCAGGAGAGAGGGGAAATGTTGTGTCCATATGGCAGAAAACTGAGCTGCCGCTGAACTGGTCTTCAAAAAAATGCTTCTGGTATACTGTTGAGAGAGAGGGAGGGTGAGAATGAGAGAGAACAACTTGGGTGCATTCAACCACATCACAGCAAGAAAATACATTTGGATGGGAAAATGATCACAAGGAAATATTCCAAACCCTGGTTCCAGAACATTCGCCTTCGGGCGGCGGGAGTCTTGGGCATTGCTCTATTTATCACCAATCTGATGAACTTCCGGTGTGACCCTTCTCCTGGCAAAAATGTTCTGGGAGTAAGTCCTTACAGTGATAGAATCTCCCCCTGACCCTACACCCCTTTGCGGTCTATCAGAATGGCTGCCGCTGACCTCTGGGGTGGTCAGATAAGAAAGGACTTTCTGTTAAGACTCACCCTTTAGCTTTTCCCAGAAAGACATCTCAAAGCAAATTACAGTGGATGATGCTCTCGAAAGTATTTCCCAAAACACGTCTCCCAGAAGGCAAATTCTGGGAGTGGTCCCTTCTAAAAGGCATGTGCTGGGGGATTTGGAACTGACTTGTGTGGCCCGCTGTGCCCCATGCTTGAAGCCTCGGGGTGCCCCTCGGAGGTCCTCTGAGAAGTCCTGCCTTAGAGCTCACGTGGTCGAGCCTGACTTTTCACAAGTCCTTTGACCACACACGCTTGTGTTTCCTGCCTCTCCCAGGAGTCTCAGATGGGACTAGAGCTCCAGGGAATAACATTGGGAACTAAACTGCTGGATCACAAAAATGACCATAACCTTTCCCCTTTCCCAGCAGCCTTGCCCTTTGGAGTGATGGGGCAGTGACCTCCCAGCAAGTCCTGAGAGCATTTTCCCATCCTTGAATCAAGGCCGGATTGTGATTTGCTTTGGTCACTAGAATATCACAGACGGGCCGGGGGCAGTTCTGCACTGGGCTTCCGGAGGCCTTGCCCTCTCATTTCCTCCGGGCACGCTTGCACCAGCGGGCTTGAGCTCTCCTACTGAAGAATGAGGACAATGTGAAGGACTGGCAAGAAGTCTCAGCTGAGGCCCCCTGGACCAGCCAGCACCCACCAAACCCACATCTGACTGCAACATGCTCACGGGGGTCCAGCCACGACCAGAAGAACAGCCTGGCTGAGCTCATCTCAGACGCGGAGGGAAGAACCGGGACCCAGATAAATGGCAGTTTTGTCAGCCACTAAATTGGGGAGGAGCTTGCCGTGCATGGAAAGCTGACTATCTAGATTCAAGACTGTTTTCAAGATTGTTTATTTTTTAAAAGATTGATTTATGCATACAAGAGGTGGGGTCTAGTTGTGGGAGGGGGGTGAAAGGATTCACTAGCGACAGAGTGGGGAGCAGAACAGGCAAACTGAAATGCACTGCTGAGGGGAGCAGTGGAGAGACAGGAGAGGTCTGCCGCGCCATGTGGGAAGCTCCCTGGCCGGGGATCAAACTCGCGCTGCAGTGGCTGCCGATAGCTTCATAGTGCTGAGACTTAACCCCCGTGCCACCAGGGAGGCCCACAAGCTATCTATATTCCATAACAAGGAACACCTTGATGAAGTAAACTATGTTTTTTACAAGTAAATAATTGACAGCTTTTCAGACTTTATTATTCACAACAAATAATGATTCTAGTATGTAGCATGTCAACCACAGCAGGCAAGAGGAGACTTTTCTCTTGAAGACACGAATATGGGCGTTTGGACCATAGCTTTGCCTTTTTCAAGGAGAAAAACCCTGCCGCCTCGGTGCGCCTGCCCCCGTGCCGTCTTCCCATTCCCCTCTTATCCAACAGGTTTCCTTATACTTCTGGCTCCATGAGATCTCGCAAATCATCCTATCTCCCCAGATGGCAAATTCACTTTGTTTGGTCTGTAACTGTGTGGAATGGAGAAAAGGAGCAAAAGCAGAAGAAAGTGAGGATTTGCCAAGCGCCGGGGCTGGGGCGGAGGCTGGGAGTGGGAAAAGAGATTGTCCAGAGCTGTGGGGGGCTGGGGCGAGCAAGAGTCAGCCAGGAACGGAGACCTGGAAGGCGTGTGTGTTAACAGGCAAAGGAAGTCCCGAATGAACTGGCTGCTGATGGAGTCAGCCTTGCCGGCAGCCCTGCCATCTTGTAAAAGGGATTTTATTTGTCCTCTTTTGTGAGTCCTAGGAGACCACCATTAAAGGAACAGAGCCCGGGCAGTCAGCCGGGGTCTGGGAAGTGTGCGCTGTGTGCTCCTGCCGGCCCCCTCTGGCCCCCACCCCCACTTTTACAAGGGCCAACTGGGTTGCAAGGTTAAAGCCAGAGGGGACCAACTGGTGTTGTGGGGCTTTTTTACAAAGTGCAAAGGATCAAAGTAATTAGCAAAGGGCAAGAGACCAGGCCTGCTCGAGAAAGAAGCCAGCCACCCAGCGCCTCCTGCACACAGCGTCTTCCCTGGGCCCTGCGAAGGCCTCCCTCTGGCATGGGGAGTCGGCAGCGGGGTGTGGGGTGCTGCGAGGGCCTCCTTTGGTATCACGCAGGAAGTGACCAAGAAGGGGCCAGCCCGAGCCAGGATTGCAGCAGGAGATCACCAGGCAGTCTAAAGAAGACACAGGCCTTGAGCGAAGACTTCTTGGGGGTCTGAGATGTTTCACTGCTTCCTCCTGTTTCAGATGGAGGCTCCCTGGGCGAGAGTCAGGCGTGTCACCAGGGGGAGGGAATAATGAATTCCCGCCGAGCACTTCCAGCTCAGGTAAGATTCAGGGCTGAGCAAGGCAGTTCCAGGTAATTGTTCTAAGTGTCCATATGTAGCACCTCAAAGTATATAGAAACACTTAATGGGTCCCTCCTTTCTTCCTTCCTTCCTTCCTCCCTCCCTCCCTCCCTCCCCTTCCTGCCTTTATTTTTCCTTCCCTCCCTCCTTTCTTTTTCTCTCCTACTGCCTCCTACCCCCACCCCCAATTCTAACAAGAAGAAAGTCTCTTTTTGGTGGTGGCGAGCTGTGAGAGGCAAAATATGTGCCCCCCTTGTCTATGCCCATGACCTTACTGAGCAAAAGGCACTTTGCAAGTGTGGTTAACAGTATGGTCCCTGAGATGGGGACCTGCTCCATCTGGGCCAGTATAATCACACACACCCCTAAAATCTGAGCACCTACCTTGGCTTCCAGGAGCCAGAGAGACGGCCGTGTAACAAGGCTCGGATGACCCTGGCTGCTCCCCAGAAGTGGGAGGACACGTGCAAGGACAGGTGAGGGGCCCCCCGGGTGGCAGCCCCTGGCTGAGACCGCTGAGACCGGAGACACTCGCGCTCGGCACCCCTGCGGCTGTTTGGGCTAACATCTGAAAGGGTGAGGGGAGGACTCCCCAAGGCCCTCCGGGAAGGAGTTGGCCCTCTCACTGAGAATTCCGACCTGCAGCTCTGTGAGATGTGCTGTGATGGCTACAGGTGGGCTAACTCACACCTACTCCCTTTTTTTTTTTATCACAGAGAAAGAGACAGAACAAACTTCCGGAAGAACAGCTCAGCCAGCAAGACTGATCACCAGCATTTAAGTGTCGGTGTCGTTGCTATTTATAATGGGTAGTGATGCTTTTCTCTGCATGATAGTGACTTCAATCTTCTTTCTGCCCGAATTTCTTTAAGTTCAGAAAAGTAAATTTGACTTAAAGAAAAACGTCAGGAAGCAGCAATGCAGCTTGTATGCACTGACAAGCGGCAGACACGTACCTGCAGTGGGGAACACCCATTCAGAGTTGTCTGGGGGCAGGTGGGGGCTCAGAAAACTCGCAGGTAACTGTGCATGTAGTTTGCAAACATTCGCATTCATCGTTTTGGGCCAATGCGAGGTGGGGCTGGGTGAACTCAGTGTCCACCGCTCTTTTCTCAGCTGGCCCTTGGTATTGGAACCAAAAGCATAGAACAGGAGGAGAAAAAACTGCTCGGGACACCCAACCACGTAAGGCACTGCAGCCTGGAGAGTAACTACCAGACTCGGTACCCAAACAGAACTGGCCTGGATCTTGGCCCCCTAAAGCTGTGTGGTGTGGACCAGCTAGCGTGACCTCTCTGGGTTGGTTTCCTTGTCTCTGAAAAGGAGGCTCAGGGAGGCCCTCACTGGGATGCAGTGAGGGTTAGACAAGACCTGTTTGTAAAGAGCGCAGCCCGCTTCCTAACACGCAGCAACACCAGTGCACCCCATTCCTCTGAGCTGCCGCCAGTGGCCAGCACGCTGGCTCGCTGCTTGTGGTATCTGCTCTGGCCGGGGGGCTGCCTGGGGAGTTCTGGGCCAGAGTGGGGCAGACAGTGTCCAGGCCCGCCAGGCCTGGGCTGGGCTCTGTCACCCTGACATGCAGAGAAACGCGGAGGGAGGAATCCCAGAGTCCCACGAGGCTGGGAGGCTAAGAAAGCAGGCAGGCCCTCCTTCCCTCCACCCAGAGACTCTGACCCCTTCCAAGCCCCGAGGCCGGGCACTGAGAAAGGAACTCCCCCCCTGGGAACAGAGCTTCGAGAGGCTTCTCAACCCTGAGCAGGGAGGCAGTTACAGGCACACTTGTGCCCAGGGCGCTGGGGAGCAGAAAGGGCAGAGACAGGAAAGGCCTCCTCCCACATCTGCTGCTGGGTTGTGCTTAACTATGTGCCTTTGGGTTCAGACATGCTATAGCCTGGAGCCCTGGCTCCACCAGTTACTAGCTGTTCAGCTTTGGAGAAGTTACTTTCCTTCTCTGAAAGTAGCTAACCACAGCGAATATTTATGAAACCCCGACTTTGTGCCAGGCTTTATTCTGAGCACTTTGGAAGCGTTCGGTCGTTTAGCACTTCATACACCCCGATGAGGTAGGTGTGGTTATCATCACTGTTTTTCACACAAAAACGGTCAAGGCACAGAGAGGTTCTCCAGCTTACTGAGTCACACAGCTGCTTCACGGCAGATCTAGGGTTCAGCCAAGACAGTCTATATTTTGCTAGTATGTGGTGATTTGTTAATTTTTTTAAAGATTTATTTTTTAAAAAGATTTATTTTTTTATTTATGCATACATGATGGGGTGCAGGCCAGAGGTGTGTGCTTGGGGGAAGGGGGGGCTGTGTGAGAGGATTTACCAGAGACAGAGTGGGGAGCAGAACAGGTGGATCTACTGAAATACACCACTGAGGGGAGCAGCGGGGAGACAGAAGAGGTCTGCTGCGCCATGTGGGAAGCTCCCTGGTCGGGGATCGAACTCTTGCTGCAGTGGCTGCGGATGGCTTTATAGTGCTGTGACCTAACCTGCTGCGCCACCAGGGAGGCCCTGATTTATTATTTTTAAGATTCTCTTATGCATTATCGACTGCTTAAATCTCAAAGGGCTGTGTCTTCTTAACCCAATTTTTCAGATTTCAAACGTAATCCTCAGACTCTGAGGCCACAGAGGTGGGCTTTCGAGGTAACGGATCTCAGCTGCAGATTCCAGGGGCACCCTCACTTGGGCTCTCCTTCCCTCTCTCCCCCGTTTTTTCCCTCTCTCTTCTCCCTCTCTCCCTGTATTCAGCCAGCACACACCTGTCCACGCTTCCCAGACCCCGACACGTTATGTTCCTGCAGTAGGTAGGTCCCCTTCCCTGGTCGTTGGTGGGTCCTCAGGTCCCAAGGGCCTTGCCTCACCCCTGCTCTCCACTGCTGGAAGGGACCACCCCACCTGGTCGCCGAGGACCCTGGCAGAAAGCACTGTCCTGCTGTGAACTGTGTCTCCTGCCAAGCGGCGGCAGGAACAGTGGTGGCTTGAGGAGGCCTCACTGCCACCCCCGGACTTCTGGAGTCTTCAGCCAAAGCCCACCCAGCCCAGGCTCCTGGGCTTACGAGCAGCTTAGACAAAATCCAATAGATGTGGAGCCAAGGCTGTGTCTCCGGGGCGGACGAGCCTGGCGGGGAGGAGCCATCCCAGAAAGTTTTGCCAGTAAACCTCTGAGAGGGAGGAGGGCCCAGCATGGGGGCCCGCAGACCCCAGAAGGCCTATAGATTTGTCAGGGCCAGCAGGATGCCTGGGGTGTGGGGGGCTGCCTTTCCCCCCACCTCCTCCCATCCCCCACACTCCCTGTAACTTGCTGTCTCTTTCCTGTCTAGGACATTATGCTCCCGAGTACAGAAGCCCTAAATTCAAACTTGCGCTTGTCCTTCAAGGCCTGACGAAATGCTCTTGCCCTAAGAAGCTTCCTCTGCTCTGTCCCTTCTGTGCTGTGAAGGGACCTGCTGAGGACCTGCTAATGCCCCGCCCGAGCGAGGGCGCAGGCATCTGTGCAAGGGACCTGCGGCGTGAGTGGTCACCAAGCAGCGGCCCGCGGCTCCAGGGCCTCCCTCTGCCTCTGGGCTTGCCCACGTGACTTGCCTGACCCACACGATAGGAGCAGACTTGAAACGAGTCGAGGCCTGAAGACCACTCCGCCCTCTCTGGGGTCTCGAAGGTTCTGTCTGGAACAGGCACTCAGCCAGCAGACCTGCTGGAGAAGACGAGTCTAAGAGGGGGGGGCGCTCGTTACAGCCCCAAGACCCTCAAAGATTAGCCGGCAGCCCACCAGCTGCAAGCCCTTGGGGGGAGCCCAAGAGACCAGCAGACCTGCCGGACCCACCAAGACCAGCAGAAGCGCCCACTGGCGCGAGGGCGTGTGAGCGGTAAGTGGTCGCGTCTGGGGTGCTGCTAAGGGCTGTAGCTCCCTCAGGCATCTATGGCCAAGCATCTCCTGCGAGTCAGAAGTCGCCACCAGACACATCAAGAACCTCAAGAGCTTTGGTCCTCACCTGACTGAGGCTACTGTTCCCATTTTAAGACGAGGCGACAGGGAGCGGGACGCTTGTCCCTCCTCCCAGCCCGCGGGGTGAGTGTGTCGGTGTCTTTGCCGGGAGTCTGGTTCTGGAGGTTCTACTTTCTGGCAACTTGACCTTGGGCAAGTTTCTGCCTCAGTTTCCCAATCTATAAAACACAGATGACAGTCACCATGGTTACAGAGTTGACAGATGTCTGTAAACTACTGAGATGACAGCTGGCATTTAGTAACCACTCAATAAAATACCAGATGTTCTGTTTCTCTTTCTCTTCCTTTTTCTTGTCTGGTGTCGTTGCAATTGACATCTCCTATGTGGGTGAAGGCTCCTTGAAGGCGGGGTCCATGTCTCATTATTTGGCGTGCTCCACCACAGTACCTTGCCCAGGTTAGTTGCTTAGCAAATATGCACTTGACCTTTGGGCAATGTGGGGATGAGGGGCACCCCACACCACCTCCACACAAAAATCAACATGTTGACTTCCTCAAAACTTAGCTGCTGATAACCTGCTGTTGGCTGGACCAAAACAGCCGGTGGAGACGTATTTCATACATTCTACGCACGGTAGACTGTATTCTTAACATAAAGTCAGCTAGAGAAAAAAAGTCTTTTTAAAATTATAAAGAAGAGGGCCTCCCTGGTGGCACAAGGGGTTGAGCGCAGCACTGTGGAGCTGTCAGCAGCCACCGCAACATGAGTTCAATCCCCGGCCAGGGAGATTCCCACATGGTGCAGCAGACCTCTCCTGCCTCGCCCGCTGCTCCCCTCAGCAGTGCTCCCCTTCAGTCCATCTGCCTGTTCTGCTCCCTGTTCTGTCTCTGGTGCATCCACTCACCACCCCACACCTCTGGCCTACACCCCAGCTCTTGTATGCATAAATAAATAAACCTTTAAAAAAAACATAAAGAAGAGAAAACACATTTATTAACAGTGCTGTCCTGTGTCAATGATGTAAGTTTGTTTAGAAGAGAAATCTGCATGAATGCGCCAGCTCAGCCCAAACCCACCTTGTGCCAGAGTCAGCTGTATATTGAGAGGCTATTCGGGCTCACTTGGCTGCAAAATCATGGTGAACTTAGTGTCCTCTGAAGGGGAAGAGGCGCAGGAGATGTGGGGGTAGTTGAGGAGACAGAACCAAAGTGGAGGACTTGACATTAGACAGAAAGAACTTTAGGGAGAGTAGAGAAAACATTTTTTTTTTTTTTTTTTTGGCCACATGGGACGTCTTGCCTTTCCCTGGAGGTCTCTGAGTGAGATTATATAGTCCCAGCGAGGCATAATTTAAAGTCTGTTTGGAGACGGGGTGCTGCTGGGAACGGCGACCCCTCCGCGGCCTCCCCGCCCCAGGGGACCGGGAGCCCCGCCCAGGCCGCCGCTCTCCTCCGGTTCCTTGTGCTGTTTTTCTTCGCAGCTGTCTCTGCACTTCAGAATTCTCGTCTCTGCCAGGGACGCTATTTTGGGATTTGTGGGAACAAGCTGGTTTCGGCAAATGGGAGCTCTCGAAAACTCAGCAGGCCGGTCCCCCAGGGCCTCCCGGCCTGCTCAGCGGTGGCCTGGGGGCCCGTGTCTCGCGCATGTGCACGCGGGGGCGGGACGGCCTCTCCCAGCCTCCACCGCCCACGCGCCCGCGAACCGCCGCTCTCCGGGCTGGCTGCCGCTGTCTGGAGGGCCTGGGAGCACCCCCGTGACGTGCAGACGCTGAGCCTGGCTTCTGTGAGGACCCATGCGAATTCCTGCACCGCGTCTCTTTCCACATGGAGAGACGTGGCAGGTGGCCACGTGAGGGTCTCCTCTGACACCGGGGGAGCTCAGCGCTGAGTCTGGGGTGCACGTGTCTGCACACCCACACACAGGAGCAGGAGCTGGGGTGTGTGACCACGTGAACGCTGGCAGAACCGTGTCTGGGATGGTGCACAACATGTTTTCATCAGCTTTCACCTTTCGGTGACTGGTCTGCCGGTTGCACTTGCACATAGTAGGTGCTCAAGAAATCATTGTGGCAAGGAAGGAACGGCAGGGTGCCCTTCACCCCAGCTCTAGAACAGCACCCACTGGCCCATCGGAATCCCCTGCTTGGCGCTGTCCACCCACGAGGCGGCTGTGGGGCTGAGGAAAGGCCTCTGGGCGGGGAGCACTGCTGTGCTGACGTGGCCCAGCCTGGCAGCACACCGTCCCCCTCGCTGGGCACTGGCCTCGGGTCCCATCAGTGCCGGGGAGGAAGGGGGCGTCCAGGTGTGGTGTCCGGCTCCTGTTGCCATCCATCAGAGGCTCCTAATGAGCTAATAGCCCTAATGTGTGAACATTGATTTCTGGGGTGACGGCAATGCCGAGATGATTTACATTCAATTTCCCATTGATGATGGACCATTGATCTCCGTGGCACTAAAATATTTACTAGGGTGAGCAGACTACAAGGGCCAGGCCAAGGGAAGGGAGCAGTGACCCAGAGGTGAGAGATGCAGGAAATGAGGCATCTGGGCTGAGGAAGAAAATCCCAGGAAGAAGATGGGGTCACCCAGGAACATTCTGGAGCCGGGAAACTACTTTGGGCTCCAGCCCTGGAGACAGAGAGTCCCCAGCTGAGCCTGAGCACGTTTGCCAGTTCTCGGAGCTGAAGCCAGTGACACCTCCTCAGAGAGGCCTTCCAGGACCACCTCCCCAGCCTGGCCCCTCACTCTGTGTCACGTCTCTCTGCTGTCTCCATCCGTCTTAGTTGATTGCGGTGTGATTTACACGCAATAAAATTCACCGTTTGCAAATGGCCCACTGGAAGATTTTGGTCCTGACTCATAGTCACCTAATCACCTCACAACAGAAGTAGCGGCTGGTCCCCTCAGCCTGGAGGTCTCCTCCTGTTCCCCCACCCCAGGCTCCAGGCAACTGTGGGTCTGGTCTCTGTCAAAGGTCTTGGTTTTTACTAGCTTTGCATGTAAATGGAATCTTCGAGTATGCCATCTTTTGTGCTCGCCTTTTGGGGTGACGGTTTTGAGTTGTGCCCCATGGTGTCAGGTTTCGGGGATCAGTTCCAGTTGTTCCGGGTTATTGCTGAGTCGTGGACCACAGCACGAGGTATACAGTCCTGTGTCCATTCATTCAGGGAGCCCGAGTTCAGGCTCTCTGGGCGCTTCGATGCTAGACCTTCTTTCCCTGCATAAACAGGCCATAGAAAAATCTCACACACACACACACACACACACACACACACACACACACACACACACAATCATTCTGCCAGTCCCCCGTTACACAAATATACACACCCACATCACAACACTTGTATATGTGCAAACATTCCTGTGCTCCAGAGGGACTTGCACACACACAGTCACACACTTGCACATTTATGCACACTCAGGACCTATGCTTACTGGGTCTGTGCCCCCACGAGGGTGCACATGTATGTCAATTCCAGGAATACATGCATGCACAGCCCTTGCACACAATCTAGTTTAATGCACACACTTCTGCTCATCTGAGCCCTGAAGCACAGAAACCGGAACCCCATGCACACATATGCACACGCAGCCATGCACATGCACACACTCACCCCAGGAGTGCCTGCCCATGTGAGTCATTATGCACCACACACACACGTGTGTGTGCCCCCAAGCGTGCCCAGCAGTTCTGTCACATTCCTCTGTCCCCTTCCCTTACAAGCTCACAAGTTCAGAAATTCTTCAACTCGGTTTGCCCAACCCAGAATCTTTCTAGATCTCATCTTCTCCTGGTGCTTGGCCCTGGTTGAAATTCTCATTTCCTGCTCGGGATGTCCCAGCGAAATGTTCCATCATGACACACTTCATTTTTGTGAAGACACTCGATCCTCCTCCGAGACATACACAGGGCCCTGGCGCATCCGCTGGAGAGCCTGCGGGGCCGGGCCAGCCAGGCCTGGAGGTGGCCGACGTGCGCGCTGCAGCTCCAGTGAGAAGCACAAATGTGTGGATTGTTTGCAGGCAAAATCACACAGCCTCTTGGAGCTTTTCCTCCCCCAGCCAGAAATTCTCTCTTCTTCTGTCTTCCCGGTGCCTGTGATTTCCACCTGTGCTCTGTATGTCAGCTCCTTGCCCTGTTTGAGAGTCTTCTGGAGACTTTGAGTCCCCAGGGTTCAGAAATCTTATTTGTTTTTAAAGATTTATTTATGCATACAAGCTGGGGTACAGACCAGAGGCATGGGGCGGCGAGAGGGTTCACCAGAGACAGAGTGGGGAGCAGAACAGGCAGTGACAGAAATACACTGCTGAGGGGAGCAGCGGGCAAGGCAGGAGAGGTCTGCCACACCATGTGGGATTCTCCCCAGCTGGGCGTCGAACTCGCGTTGCCACTGCCGACAGCTCCACAGCACAGCGCCCAACCCCTGCGCCACCGGGAAGGCCCAGAAATCTTGTCTAAATTATTGTGATTTCCCTGTGGCAGGGGTGCTGAGACCTAAGCTCTGCTCTCTGCTCGCAGGTGTTCAGGTAAACAAATGGAAATTGCTGCTGCTTTGATGCTGCAGTGGGAGACCCAAGGCGAGTGAAGAGATGTCAGTCAGCCCGCACTGAGCAGGCTGCCCGGCCAGCACCCTCCGGGAGGCTGTGCCACCTCCTGTGTTTCAGAGACTCGAAGATGCCCCTGGGAGTTGCATAGCGGGGACGCGCATTATGTCACGTTCCGCCGAGGAAGGGGGAGCAACGCCGATGATGCTCTGCCTTAAGCACTTAGCATTTTTATTTTGCACGATTGAAAGAGCTCTTTTAGCCTCACCTGGATGCATTTTCATCACCTCCTTCAAAAGGGGGTGATCAGAAAAATAAACTAAGGATTTCCTATACCTTCTCCAATGCTGAGTTCAAGTCTTTGAAATTACTCTTTAACTTGGAATTGTGGGTACCTGACTTTAAGGATTGCTCTAATGTAAGTTAAGGGTTACCCTACTGTGATCCTTGAGGACAAGCGAGGATGGACACACTGACTTCTATTTAATGACCATTTGGATTTCCTTTCACTGCGAAATGGCTGTTCTTATCTCACATCCACATTTAAAAATCAGTATATTTATCTTTAGGACCCAGTGATGCCCTGTTCTTTCCTGATGGACATATCAAGGACAGAGATGATGCCACATTTCTTAATGAAGAGCTTATCATTGCTAGGATCTTCTTCCAAGGTTCTGACGCCTAGTCTGCAAGTTCAGATGCTGGTACTTTCTGGAATTTACCAGAAGGCCCACAGCTGGGGCACTTGCTGGATTGGAACTGCCTGTCTCCCTGCAGACCTGCCTCTGAGCACACTCCAGGGACCCTGTCTTCTTGCTGCCTTTGGCACATCCCAGGTACTCAAAATAGACAATGTGCTGAGGACAAACTAAGGGAAGTCGTAGAGGGTCTTCGGTTTCTCCCCCCCAATCTGAGAGGTTCTGCAGGCTGTGAGCTCCCTCTCTCACCCGTGAGACTGCCCAGGCTGCAAGACTGGAGATGCCTCATCACAGACTCTGCTGGGCCCAGGCTGAGCTCAGCAAAGTGGGTGCAGCGGGAGAGAACAGTGTTCGAGCAGAGCAGGGGCGCCCTTTCTGCTGAGCCTCAGAGCCAAGCTCCTCCCCTTTGTCCACATGAGACGGGGGTAGACAGGCCAGCGTGTCTTAGTCCCTCGGCCCGTGGGAGGGGTGTAGAAATGCCCCTTCACGGGAATGTGATAAGGGTCAGCTCTGTTTTTATTTCCTCTCTTTTCCAACAAACATTCACTCCATCACCTACTATGAGTCAGGCACAAAAAATACAGTGATGAACCAAGACAGTGGGTCCCAGCCCTCGGGGGCAGCAGATCTACCTAGAGAGGCAAAATGCTGATGCCCACACCCCACTTCCCAGAGAGCCCGAGCTCAGTGGTGGGTAGAGAGGCTGAGTCACGGTCATGGGCATTCTCTAGGGTTTAGGGTCATGGGTGAGTAGCCAGCACGCACAAAGTGCTTCACAAAATACCCACAATGTCTTTATTATCAGTGCTCCTGTGTGTTCAGCCCCTCACCCACCAAAACAATGCCTGCACCCACAACACGCGAGTGAAAATCAGATTGAGTGCAAGGTCACGTTCATTAGCGGAGCTGGGGTTTGAAGCCAGCCTGTCTGGCTCTGTCCTTCCCCTTCTCCCCCCACCCCCTTCCCCAGCGAAATGTTGCAGCAAATAAAATTGCAGAGAAAGACATAAGGCACCCGACATCCAACCCCCAGGTGTTTCAAACTCACCGCCCACTCATTGAGCGAATATTTATTAAGCACCTTCTGTGTACTAGACGCAGTGGAAGGCATCGAGGGAGAGTAGTGGGTCAAACAGACACATTTTAGCATGTTTGCTTTATATTATTTTTAAATTTTTTTCTATAAATGACATCACAACTCGCGTAACACAAGCCCCCCTTTGTAGCCCTTCTCCTATATCTCTCCCTACCAGCCAGGCTATAAAATCACCCCAATCCTTGCAATGGTTGACCCGCAGATTTGTCTCCCATGGCTTCAGGGACACAGTATAGCATTGCTTGAACGGCTGCAAACTTCCTGGACACAGCATCATGATGTCGATATTATAATGTCAACAGCCTTTCTCACTGCTTTTTTCCTCCATCCGTCCATACACATAGCTCTGCTGTTTCACCGTTGTCACTAGATGTTCTTAACCTGAAGATGTCGGAGAACTGAGTCACTGGCTTCGTGCTGGGGCGCCCAAGTGGCTCACAGTTTCCTGTGTAACAACAATATTCAGTGAACATTGCACAAGCGTCACGTGCAGGAGAGTCCTGTGTGTATGTAACAAGGAGGGAGATTGCGGAGTCATGCAACACGCCTCTAGTTTTCCGTGCTAATTCTAGAATGCTCTTCGGATAGGGTTGTGACCATCTTACTCTCCCTCTTGCAGAGTCAGAGACTAGCTGTTGCTCAATCACACTTTTTTTTCAGCCTCTCCAAGGTCCTGCGTATGGGGCCCATCTTTTGGTTGCAAATGACGCTTCTTTGAGAATGAGCGAGGACGGACAACTTGACTTATATTTAACGACCCCCTGGATTTCCTTTTGCTGTGAAATAGCTGTCCTTATGCTGGATCCACATTTAAAAATCAGTTTCTTTCTCCTTAGGACCTAGCTCTTAACCACTACCCCGGCCAGCGCCGCCGACCGAGGGAAACAAATGCATTTGACAAAGGGAGTCAGAGGCTCAGCTCCTCTTCCTCCACGGGCTGAGAAAGCACCCCTATTGACTGGCTGCTATCACTCATCTGATTAAAGGTACCACTTACTTCCAAATGCTTAGAGCTGGGGCCGGGAGCCATTCATAAAACTCATATTGAACGATCGGCTTTCACAAAGTTTGCCTTAATGTTTTTGCACAGTATTGATCTGTGGGGGGAACTATAAAAATTGACACCAGAATAAACTTTGAAAGACGGCTCTCGCTCGGCCGAACTGGGATCAATGCAAATCGACCAGGCAACAAGGGAGAGGAAGACAAAACCCTTCTCCATTAGCCGGTCCCCACTGGACCAGCAAAACTCTCTGGCTCTCTCCTGGCCGGTCGCGCTCTGGGACGCCAGTGCAGCTGCAACGGTGTTTGGGGTAAGCGCTAGGTAGAGGGTGCGTTCTTCACCCTGGGGGGAGGGATTCCTATATTCTAAGTTATCAGCATCTGAGAAATTTGGTTTCCCTGAGGAGTCTCTGTTCCACATGGGGTCAGCCATGAGTGAGGCAGCCCTGGAGAGGAAGGAGCGGGGGAGTGTTTATTGAGCACTTACCATGTCAGGGCTCGGGCTGAGAACTTGTGTAGATTCGGGAGGCAGTGGGGATGCTTGTGACAGGACGCTAGGCAAGTGATTCACCTTTCTGCATTTCTGTTTACTCCTGAAAAATGCAGAGTGTTGTAAGACCCACCTGCCCGATTGTTTCCCAGTTTCGAGAGGTCAGGGTGGCACCCGTGGCAGAATAGGAGCCATCAGCTGTTCCCTAGTCCCCATGTCAATCCCAGCAGGCCCCCTGAAGCCTAGTGCTTTCTTCCTCATACTGAAGAAGTAGAGACTGAAGCTAAGAGAGGTTAAGTGATTGGCTGAAGGTCACACAGCTAGTAGGTAACAGGAGTTGACCTCAGAGCTGTCCAACCCCAACTCCAGGCTCTTTCCCTGTATAGCCACCAGTCTGGGCACAAGGTGGGGGGACAAGGATGGCTCTAAGATCAAGGACACGAGAGCTCTCTGGGCACACCTGTGGGTGTGGGTGACTTGAGCCCTCCTCTGTTACAGGCAGGCGTTCTTTCCTGCACTGGTCACCCCGAGATGGGCATTGTTAGCCCATCCTGGGAGTATCACCCCCAAGTGACTTCAGATAGGGTGACATGCACCACAGCTGGGGAGTAGATTTGAGCTGCTAGGTGCTGCGGGGATGTGATAAAGAGGTAGGAGTTGGGAGATAAAGGGGTCCCAGCCACGGATTCTCTCCAGAAGGACTTCCCAAGACCTTCCTGAGTGTCAGGCCCGGGCAGGGGGGTCAGGAGACCACGTGGAACATGAGGCCAGGAGCAGCCCAGGCTGGCAGGTGGTTATGACGCGGGGTAAACACTGGGCCAGTTGGGGGCTGTCAGGGTGTGGGGTCACAGGCGCCGGCCGCCTCAATAAGGACTTGGAATTCAGGGAAAACACTCTCAGAAGGGGTGTGGGCATTGAAATTAGAATCCCTCAAAGAACACCTTAAAATGCAGATTGGGGGGCCTCCCTGGTGGCGCAAGGGGTTAAGTCTCAGCACTATAAAGCTGCCTGCAGCCACTGCAGTATGAGTTCGATCCCCGGCCAGGGAGCTTCCCACATGGCACAGCAGACCTCTCCTGTCTCGCCCACTGCTCCCCTCAGCAGTGTATTTTGGTCGAGCTACCTGTTCTGCTTCCCGCTCTGTATCTGATGAACCCTCTCACCGCCACACACCTCTGGCCTGCACCCCAGCTTGTATGCAAAAATAAATAAATCTAAAAAAAAAAAAGTGTCTTGTCACCCCAGAGAGCTTTGAAGAATCTCCTGGGAAGCTTTGAAGCAACGTGCACCCGGGGGCCCTTCTCCAATGATGAAAACAAGAATCAGCAGAGGGGTGGGAGGCCTAGATATCAGCATTGGTGAAAGGTCTCCATTCTGATTCACCAACAGGTTTGGCCACCTTTGTTCTAGAGCCCAGTGCATGGTTCAACAAGCAGGTAGCAGTGGATCAAGGCGCAGGTAGCTCCTTGATCCTTCAGGGAGGGGGCCAGGAGCCCCCCTTAGGTGCTAGCCCTCCTCCACCTGGGCAATATCTGGGCGCTGAGTTTATTCCGGTTTCCCAGAGGAGGCCATGGAGACTCAGAGAGGTTGAGTGATCGCCTTGAGTCACACAGCAGAGGTGAATCCCACCTGGCTGTGCTGGGCCGGTGGAGCGAAGAGATTGAGAACATCCCACATCCAGCGAGCAGGGTCGGTGGCTTTGGCGAAGCTGTCGCTAGGCCGCCAGTCGTGCAGGACAAGGAATATTTTGCTCTAGAAATGCAGGGTCCCTTGGAGGAGGCGGGGGGAGCGGCAGGGCCAGGAGGGAGCTTCCTGGGTGCTAATGGATTCCACGTGAGCTGAAAACTCCCCGTTTTTCGGAGCAGTGTTTATTCTCCCCACCTCTCACACCACAACATTTACGACCGCCTCCAGTTCTAAGATTTCAAAGCCCAGCACAGAATCAGCAGCCACCGCTTTGCCTCACCCCTCTCCTCTGTGTACTTATCTCCTTGTCTGTCCTGCCTGGTGACTCCGCTTTCTTCCGAGACCCTGGGTTGGTGGAATCCGATGGGAAGCCGAGAGAAACTCCCTCTTGGGCTGGTTGTCACTAGCTGGGGAGAGTCAGGAGCAGAAAGTTCCTTCTTCCCTGCACCCTAAATAACCCGACTCCCTCCCCAAGCCACAAATCACTCCAGATTTTTGGAGTAAACAGTAATTGCTGTGTTTTCCCCGTGGGCATAGCTGAGGGTGTATGTGCGTGTATGTGTTAAATTTTTTTGAGCCTTGTTAAAAGCACCTTCTGCTCCACCCTCTGCTTCTAAATACTCTTTTAAAGGGATTACCGGTCTCTGCCTCTGGAGTCAGGGCTGGGAAAGGCACCGGCTTCGAGATTTACGGTGGCCCCAGGTCGGTCGGAGACACACCAGCTCAATCCAAGGCCAGAGGAGCAATTTTTTAGCGTTTTGTTTGGGGGGTACAGACACGGGCAGCGTTCACACCCTCCACTGGCTCTTTCGCCACTGCCCTGATCTGAATGGAGTGATCCCTCCCGACAGCCTCCTGGCTCTCTCCGCCTTCCTCCCCCCTCTAATCCATCTTCTGCCACCGCCACCCCTGGGATGACCTTTCCAAGCCTCTGATCTGATCATCGTTGGATGCTAATCATTATTTCTGCCCTTGCCTTAAAGCCGCCCAGCGTCTCCTTGTCTTGCCTTGTGTCCTCAAAACAGATCTGGAGACAGGAATTTGGATGCGGGTTGTTATTTGAGGGATGCTGGCAGGAAAGCGCAGGCGAGGACAGGGAGGGGGAAGAGAAGGGAGTGAAGAGTGTGTGGAAGAGCTGGTTTCTACGCCCCCCCCCCC